>JAABKK020030757.1:0-15634 GCA_011634745.2 Catotricha subobsoleta
CTTAAATATTTCTAAACAGCGACAATTACCAAAAAGTAATAATTTTTGGTGGAGGCCACGTTGCTACCACGTTGCCATAACTTCGTGGTGATATTTCTTAGTGACCATGTTACTTGAGTAGTCATATAAAATTTTCTTTAGATGAGTGATATACCATAGATCTTTAAATTATCATTTTTGTTTAAGATAAATGAAAAAATATTTATCTATTATCTAACATGATTTTTTTTTTAAAAGATATTAACCAATATTATAAATATAGGTTTTTCAATATTTTTTTAAGTTCATTTAATTTCAACCACTAAAGTTTAAGTTGAGGTTAAATTGTCTAATATTAATTTTTTACTGCAAAATTGGAGCGCAGTTTAAAACGTCAAAAAAACGAAAATATTTGAATAATATTTAACCGTTCATTAATATTTAATTAACTTAAATTTTTTGCGTGGCCAAATGCGAAATAACTTAATTAATAATATTAATTAAGTAATGAATGAAAATGAATATCCTTATTATATATTTTTTCTTTAAAATTAATTTTCAAAAAAGTATTTGTTATTAGTTTATTCAGTATACTAACTTTAAATTCAATTGAAATAATGAATTTCAATACAACAACACAATTTTCAGAAATTATATTTCCATCACAAGAAAAAATATTAATTATTATTATTAATTTCATTGTTCAATTAAATGAACAATAGTTTAGCTGTAAGATAAATTAAAAAAAGATATTTCTTGCAAATCCACAGACACGTGAAATCAATAGTTCTAAAATTTATATTATTTTTTCATCATTAAATAGATTTGATTGGCCCTACTAAACTGCACTAACAACGAATAAGTATTAAATTTGTTAGTTTTCTATCAAAGATTATGTATTTGACAGACACTTAAATTCAGCTATTAAAAAAAATCATCGAAAATCATTTTATATGAATTTATTATTTATATTTACGCGTTACTATTACTAGCGCATACTTAGATTGTATATCGCGGGCTCTACGAGAAAATGACTCTTGTTGCAACATCCAAAAACAGAAAACTCTTATTGCAAAATCCAAAAAACAAGAGCTCTTATAAAAAAAATCCAATAAAAAATCGCTCGTATTGGAAAATGCACTGAACTTTTCATATAAATTTAAATAAGAGCACTTTGTTTTTGGATTTTGCAATAAGAGTTTTCTTATTTTGGATTTTGCAATAAGAGTCTTCGGTTTTTGGATTTTGAATAAAGAGTCATTTTCTCGTGAAGCCAACGGTATTTATCTTTCTATTATTAAAACATTTATTAGCAATACTGATATAAATTATATTATTTGTCATCAACAACGTTTATAGTTAAAATCGAACAATCCTTATTTATAAGTGATGAATAACATTATTAACAATTTTTATTATTTTTATTTTTGTATTGATGATGTATTTAAACATCATAGAGAATCGTAGTTATGATGTATTTTAAACATCATAATGATACCACTAATATTTTTGTATTGCTAACATTTTACTGTTAAGACTAAAATTGAATTGAAAAACTAAACATTATTGAAAATTTATTTTAAAAATAAAGTCGAAATCAGAGAGCAAAAAATTTCTTAAATGTCTGATTTCAACTTTATATTCAGAATAAATTTTCAATAATGTTTAGTTTTTCAATTCAATTTTAGTCTTAACAGTAAAATGTTTCCAATACAAAAATATTAATAAGATTTATTAACAATAAAAATTTATAAAATAGTGTAAGTGCGATTCTGGGAAAAAAACTAAATTGCTTAGGCAATAATTATGTTACTATATATATTTTTAAATAACTGATAAATATTTATGATTTCTGAACATTTTTTAATAGAGCGAATAGTGAATACGCTACTCTCAAAATCTGAAAATATATTATTAATGGAATAACATTAAATTGATAATTTAATTATTATTCAATTATTATAGTTACCGAAATAAATGTGGGCAAATTTAAAATAAATAATCCACCAGCAAACATACATATTGGTCTGAGTGTTCTTTCTACAAAAATGGTGAATGATTTTTTGAATTTCGGACTTTTGTCGATCCAATTGGATTTATAAATATCTGTAGTTAAACTCTTGCTTTTTTCCATAACGACACTTCCATAATAGCATGGAATGTATATCTCAATCACCATGCATGCAAAATACACAATAATTACTACTAATTTTGCGATGTCAGCTGGATTAACCTGTAATCAAAGCAATTCAAATAATTTTAAAAGAACTTAACTAATTAATTGAAAAATTTGAAATTACCACTGATAGCTGATAAGCGCACGTACAAAGAACCAATCCGCTAACACCAAATTGAAATAAATACGGAACATTTAAAATTTCTTCCAGTAATTTAGAATACCTGAAATTGAATAGCGTTGATAATGAAAATCGTAAATTTGATGATTAACAAAAAGAAAGAAGAAACATGAAAATATTATTTACTAATAAATTCGTCTATATCGGTAAGATTGTTTTCAATACCTGTTCCCCCTACTGATGTATTAAAAATATATTTCACAACAATAATTCTTCTCTTTTATTCACATAAAATTGAAAAACATACCTTATACAGATTTCATAAGTTTCAGCACAATCTTGTAGATGATAATCATATTCTGTTATATTTTTGGCTACCATAGATCTTTTCTCTTGGTCCGAAATGTAGATATCATTGTTCGGATGGTTGCCTAAATGTCTTAAACGAGATCCCAATATATCAATATGTCCTCCAAGAATATGATTTAATATCACACCATATGTATCAATAGCAGCATCAATAATAACAATTAAAAAATTTGAAAAAGCTTGATAATACAAAACGCTCTGATAAACTTTAGGATTTTGAGCAAATTCATATGGAAACAATAATGTTGACTGCCACAAGATTTTCTCTCTGCTTGACCAAATAATTTGTGAAGCTTGACATGTGAATCCAATATAGTATGCTTTCTGGAATAAGTTATATATATTTCGCGATTCTTTATATATTTCACTGAGTATATCTTGGTGCTGTTTGGTTTTAATTTTACTATCCAACTGTTTTAATAGTTCAAACAATTTCAGTAATTTTGACTTGTTCAGATAGACATTTACACATTTGACAACACATATAACTACTGAGCTTGTTATTATCAATAGATCAACTATTTGATCAACAGACTTAACAAAAAATACAGAAGCCATCTGAGATAATGGAAAACCTATTCCAAAAAATACAAAAACAAACAATGAATACAATCCATACAAAAATGATGATGTTTCTGGTGACCATGAGCCAAATCCTTTGAATATAATTAAATGGTATTTCAGTACTTTCAGTGATTCCATTTTTTATTTCTTTTTTTTAAATTTCTAAGACACAAAATTAAGTATAAAATGATTCGATTGTTATAGAATACTGAAAGCATATTGGGGAAATTTTTTGTATTTAAATAAAATATAATTAAGTTGAATTCCAATATAAAATTATATTATTTGAAAAAAAAATCTATATTTATTGAGCAAAATATCTGCTTGCAAAATAATATATATTGTCATCACTAGCAAGAATTATTTAAAAAATATATATGCTGATTTTGTTTTAAAGCCTTTCCACAATTGTGTTGAAACGCTTAAAATAAGACAAAGTATTTGACATATCGAGTCATGATGCTATAATCAAACAACATAAATGGGGAACTCAACTTGAAACCCTTTTTTTTTTTTCAATAAATCATAATTACTATTTGTATCACAGATTTTTATAGGGTTGTCTTTTATGCTACCATCATAAATAAATTATATCATAATTGATGGGGTGTGGCTGTCACATTCAAAATACTATAAATTAAAAGATAAAAAAAAAGAAATAAAAAATATACACCTACTTCATAATTATAGTAGTGTTACAGAGCAGTACGTAACGCCAAGTCGTTTATTTGAAGCACGTAAAAACATTTGGAACAAAGAGTTAAATAAATCTTGCATAAAACTATTTAAATTTAAATGAAATATTTATGACTTTTTATTAGGCGCACAAATATTATGATTAGATTCAGTAGATTTCATATTCCTCTTTTGTAAAAAAAAATATTACAAGAGAGGTAACTGCAAAAATTATATTCCAACTAAATTTTAACCATATAAATACACATTTCAGATTTCCAATTATTTTTTATGAAATATCTTTATAATTTTGTCCGAAGTCAAAAAAATCATCACCATTCTATTTGTACACGCTAGAAAAAATTAACTGTGGTACTTGACGTTTAATTAAACATTTAATATATTTTTCATTACTATATGATACAAAAATTAAATAGTATTCATCATATATGAATATTTGATTGGATTCCTGAAAAAAAAAAATAAAAATATTTTTTAATATTTCATTTCATCTTTAATTCAACACTGTGTTCTATAAAAATCGATCTGACCTCTTGGCTACGACGGTTGAGTGTTGGTAAAATTAATTGGATTTTTTTGAATGATAGAAAATAAATTTATAAAATAATTTTAATTTTATAATTATAGCTAAGAAAGAGATTTTTCGGTTTATATTGAAATTTAAAATTTACTGGGGTTAAGGTTCATTTATAATAGGCCATTTAACTCTTCAGTTTCCCTTCATATAAGTATCTTTCCGTTTAAATAGCTCAGATGTATTCTGAGCCTTGATAGACAGTGTAGTTTCTTTAAAAAAAAATAATAATTTTAACAGTAGAACAATTTTTACCATGAGTGATGAGTAAAGAATGATCTAAAAAAATATCAGTCAGTCTATTTGAGTTAAGAAAATACTTCGTAATATTGTATTCACACTAAAAACGTTTTGTTTTTTTTTTTAAATTTATTTTTCTTTGTCGGTTTAAGTATCTAAACCTAGTAATAGCTAGTAGTTAGGTATTTCAATTTTAAATTAATTTGACTTATACATTTTTCGAATGATTGGAATTACCATTCATTTTAATTAGTTAGCAGAGATCATTGATTTAAATTTAGTGACAATTAATTTATAAAATAAAAAGCTTGTGATGCAACCACAAAATTAGATAATGAAATTGAATGTTGTTTTATCATCAATTTTGTGATTCTGACACATCCTTTAAACATCAGTTCATCAACCTTTAATTATTTAAATTAAATCATTCATATTCATTCATATTTGCTAAATATGACGATTGCAAAAACTGCTAATTAATAAATATATAAGCCCATCAAGAATTTCTAATTTATTTATTGCAATTGTCAAGATTTCATTGGTAAATGTAAGAAAGAGTTATATTAAAATAATTTTTAATATTTAATTTATTGTAATAAATTGTGTAAATTTAATATCATAATCAAGTTTTAAAAATAATTAATTTTTAGAGGTGTTTCATAATAACCACAGATACTTTTATAAGATGGCTTATAAAAAGAAATTAAATAATGAAAATTCAATTCTTGAAATTACGATACTTATAGTAAGTATTATTGTGTAAAATATTTTATTTTACTCATTTCAGTTCCCATAAAGTTGGTCAATGCAATAAACGTTAAATTATAATGATAGATGTCCGATTTCTTATTTCACTTGTTCCTGATGATCATCTTTCATAACTTTATTATCGGAATTCGGCCCATAAAAATGGTAGAAAAATCTAACTACTAGGCTTGTGACCCGATAGTTTCAATTTTTTGCAAAATCTTTAAAGCGTATGGTCCAATTTCAATAAAAAAAAATTAAATAAAAGTAATAATTAGATCTATAATCGATAGTTTGATTTGAAAAATATGATTGTTCCGAATAAAATCAAACTATTGATTATAGATCTAATTTTTACTTTTATTTAATTTTCTTTTTTATTGAAATTGAACCATACGCTTTAAAGTTTTAGCAAAAAATTTAAACTCTATATCGGTAAGGAGTATAAACTATCAGCTTACAGGCCTGCTAACTACACTATTGTTTATTATCTAACTAATAAGCATGAAGCAGTAATTTTAAGAACCACTAATTACTAATTCTAATTATGTTATTATTTTATTTTAGAGCAACAATAAAAATAATGTACGTTTTTCGATATTTTCTTATTAATTCATACATTTACAAATAGGTAATAGGTATATGTTCATTTATTTAATTAAATTTTTATTCCAATAAATTATGTTTATAATGAATATTATAAATCTTAAACCTAAACCTCACATAAATTATTTTTTACTTAGCTTAATTTAATATTTTATATATCGTCGCCAAATTATGAAATACACTTTTTATTAGTAAACCAATTCATTTTTTGTAAACATGTATATTTTTACGAAAAAAAATCTGCGTTTTTTGGTCATATCAGACCACGCAATTCTGAGATCCAGAAAATCAAGCTACGAATGGATTGGTACACGACTTCATTCTTGTAAGAAAAAACAAACACGAGGTCAAAGAAAAAGGAGCAATACTGCCAAAAAAATTCCAAGACAAAAAAACGAAATGTTAAAAATGTATATTTTTGCCAACAAAAAAACAAAATTTGCATTTTTTGGTTATCGACCATCAAAATCTTCCCGCTCAATCTTGAGATCCAGAAAAAAAAGAGGGGGAAACTTTTCCCCAATTTTCAAATGGTAAAAAAAAGCAAAAAAAATAAAATTGCCAAACCAAACCGATTTTCACAAAAATAGAGTAAAATGAAATAGTTTAACTACATAAGGATATATATTTATTTGAGAGACTGTTTTTAAAAAAAAATCGTATTTATCAACAGTATCGGTAATCTATATTTTGATTAACGTGAACACATTTCATAAGTAAGTATTTAAAATATTTCAAGAATCAATTTATTGGCGTCATGCTCTTTTTTATCAAATTTAAATTTAAGCCAGAGGAAACTATATGATTGCAGAAAATAAATAAATAAATATAGAGCAGTTTCAATTTGCTTTTTGGATATACAATACACCCCATTGCATATAATTTTTATAGTTTCGAAATTCATGCTTATTAATTATACATACATATTTTAAAAAAATCAGTTGCTTATAATTCGAATGTTAGTGTATGTATATAGGTGTTGAATTGCTTATTGAAAAAATATCACACATACTGAACATAAATTTATATTGTAGACTGTCAAAGTATGTTACGTTTTCAGGGTACCTAAGCTAAATAATTGGAAGAAGAAAGTTTTGATATTTCTATTTTTATAGATTAATTAATTAATTGGCATGAAATTGTCCTCTAAGATATGAATAATGAATGGTCGACTTAAATATTAAAAATGATTTTCTAAAATATTAAAAACAGAACATCAAATGTAGAGTTTCTATAGTCCTAGAGAGAGAACTATGTTATCAATAGATTTAATGTGTAAGACGTGTTAATTTCTATATTTTAGAGGATCACCTTAATATCTTAGTCAATCTTAATTAATAATTTGAGGGGTCGGTTCATCACTTTTTCTATTTGATGCAAATTTTAATATTTTCGGTATCAGCAGATTACCCTTGTGAAAAAATTACCAATTTCAGTCATAAATCTACTATCTCAATACGAAATATATACCATTTAAATTTTAATACCATACACAATTCACCCAAGAAAATTCCAACCATGATCAAAATTAAATATAAATATTTTAAATAAAAAAATTGAATTAATATATTAAGCGCTTTCATTTAACGCATATTATTAAAGTTCGGTAAATTATTTGTAGTAAAAATCAGTAAATTTAAATAATCGTTCTAACTTTACCTACCTCTTGTGTAAAGTTTCAGTAAATAAGATGTGACACAGTAAATTCATTCTAAAATATTTACGGAACTTTATTAATATGAAGTAAACGCAAACATCTATTGATTAATTTTTAAATCACATATCTTTGCGTTTGATATTTATTATTATATGACAAATTGTTTTATATAGTTTTTAAATGGATTATTATTATTAGCTTTCTTATTTTGATAAATTTTCCGTTCAAATTAAAACTATATCCTCACAGATATTTCGTCAAAAGTTTTATTGTGCTTTTCATGGAGAAAGTAATACCTTACCTATTTGTATTTGCACTTTCTCTATGGTACTTTTCAAGTCTATTTTGTATGCTCTTACCGTTCTCCACTTATAATGTATTCATTTGAGCTTATTTATTCGCTCTGTTTTCTTAAGCTATTCACATGGATGTAAAAGTTTGATATAATTTAAAGGGGTATTTCGTATTATTATGTTGGTATTTTCTTGTATTTCGCTGAAATTCAACTAAAAGAACAAACATAATAATACGAAATACGTCGATTTTAACTCTAGGGTAGTAATTAAGCTCCTCCACTTCATTTATTTACCTATTTTTCCTATTTAATAATAGCTTTTCTTATTTGTTTGAGCTTGTAGACATTTCATGTTAATTATTATTGTATAATACATTGGTTTTATATGATTGTAGTAAAATTGTAAAACAAAATGGCTGTAACAATTTCTTTGCTAAAATATTGAACATAAAAAAAAGCTACATAAATTTTAAATTTTTAGAATTATTTTTTATTTTTTTCGAATATAATTTATAAGTACATAGAGCAATTGGTCAGTATAAGTAAGTAAGTATTAAATAGATAGTTCCATTCTTAATAACTTATTTAAATGTAGCCTTTAAAGTAATTTTAATAGTTTCTAAATGAATTTTAAATAACTAATCATAACTAGTTAACTGGCGTATTGACGTACTTATTTTTTACAATAAAATCGGTACTTAAATAATAATATTTGCTGTAAAAGCTGATGAAATCTATATTTAGAAGATGGCCTTTTGAAGAAAACTTCCATTAAATTAAATTTTATTAATAAAATAATAACGAAAACACAAATATTTGCATATCATTTATTTCTTTTATTAGTTCCTCTGTGTGTGGCAAATAACTACTATATCAATCTCGATATCAATATTTCTAAAAAAAAAGAAAAGCTAAAAACAAATGTTTTCGCGAGAAGCAAAAAGTCCAAGCACAAACAAAAAAAAAATGAAAGAAATTCGAAACCAATACTTGATTTTTTTCAAAAATGAAGTAAAAATTTTGTTGAAAAAAATAAAGTATTTTTTTCGTAATTTTTGTTTATGCACTTTTTTTACACGTTTTTTCCTAACAATAGTGAAGTTTTGTACCAATCCATTGAGAGCTTGTTAGAATGTCTGTGTATTCTACACGTTCTATGTCATTTTAAACAATAGAAATTTTTGCAAATTGTCATAAGAAAAACCATTTTTACATAAAAAAAAAATTTCATAAATCGTGCAGAAAACACAAAAAATCTAATGTAAAAAATCATAAGAGTCTCTTTTTAAAGAGTTCTCCGAGCGAGCCCAAATTGGAGATACTTTCTATTGAGCTCAAACCCCCTCACCCCCACACATCTATGAAGGGCTCCGAAATCCAACACACATGACATTGTTCAAAATATTTTAAAATATGTGTTATTATAGATACACTTTTCTTTATTTTACATTTCTGTTTTCTGTGGTCAACATTTTTTTTTTTTTAATATCATATTTATTTTTAGAGAAATTTAAAAATACATCAACGAAAAGTTTATTTAGTACTTTAATTTCTTATACCCAGACGTGCGCACGGGGTGGGGGAGTAGGGGGTATTAAATTTGAATTATTGTATGGAAAAATATTATCATATTAATTAATTATATATAATACTAATAAGTTATATTAATATTACTCTTATGATGTTTATATCTGTCCACTAGTATTAAATCCAGAGTTGGTTTATTTGATGTCTTTTTCGTTTTTGACCAATAAGACGTCTTTTTGTTTTTAACATTCTTTTACGTTATTTTGACTTTTTATCGAAAATCTCAGAGAATTATATAGAAAATGAAACTTATCATGTGAGGAACTCATATGTAGAAAATAATTTTATTCCATTATAAATAATATTAAATTAATTTGAAATAATAATAATTCAATACTCAGTTTAATTTAATTAATAATTTAAATTTTATTTTCTCTTTTATTCCGTATTTTCAGGAGGTAAAAGACGTAAAAGACAAAAATACAGTTGAAAAAAATATGCCAGCATAGATTAAATACTTTATCAAAAATATAAATTAATATAATATATATAGATATATATATATATAAATTATATTATTGTGTAATTGTGCTTAAAAAAGTAAAATGTAGTACACATAACATAATTGTGTAAGAATCTAGTTGCCAATGCCTTTATATAACTGATACATATTTACGGTTTCTGAACATTTTTTAATAAAGCGAATAGTGAATATGCCACCCTCGCAATCTGAAAATATAAATAGATTCATAATTTACCAAATAACTTTTAAGACTAAATATGTTCCTACATACCGAAAGAAATGTGGGCAAATTTAATATAAATAATCCACCAGCATATAATTTTATTGGCTTCAGTGTTCGTTCCACAAAAATAATGAACGATTTTTTGAATATCTGACTTTTTTCGATCCAATTGGATTCGTAGATATCTGTCGTTAAATTAATACTTTTTTCCATAAGAACACTTCCATAATAGCATGGAATGTATATCTCAATAACCATGCACGCAAAATATAGAACTATGAATATTAACTTTGCGATATCAGATGGATTAACCTGAAATTAAAGCAATAAAAATGATTTAAAGCCACTGAGGGCCATTTTATCAATAGTTCGTAGTTTAAACTCGGTTTAAAGTTAAACTCAGTTTAGCTTGACTAAGTTTAATTTTATGTTATTTTTTCAATCATAGTTAAACTAGATTTTATCATACAAAATTTAGCTTAAACCGAGTTTAACTTAAACGCCCGATATTGGCCGTTTAAAGTTAAACTCAGTTTAAGTTAAACCGTGATGATTAATAATATGGCCCTAAGTAGAAAAAAAAAGATCAACAAAATTTTTTAAATTACCACAGATAGCTGATATGCACATGTACAAAGAACTAATCCGCTAACACCAAACTGACACAAATATGGAGCATTTAAAATTTCTTCTAGTAATTTAGAATACCTGAAAATGAATATCGCATAAACAAAAACATTTTTTACAATTATTCAATTATAATAAGAACCTGAAGTTATCTCTGAATTTCAAAAATTTACCTTAAACAAGTTATGTAAGTCTTAGCACAATATCGCAGTTGAAAATCATAGTCCATCATATTTTCGCCTACTACAAAACTTTCAGCTTTTGTCATATAAATATCATTATTAGATTCAGTGCCCAAACATCTCAAACGAGAACCTAAATTATCAATATGCCCTCCCAGAACATGAATTAAAATGACACCGTACGTATCAACAGCAGTTAAAAGAATCACAATTAAGAAATTTGAAATAGCTTGATAATACAAAACGCTCTGATAAATTTTAGGATCTTGAGCAAATTCATATGGAAACAATAATGTTGACGACCACAAGATTTTATCTTTACTCGACCAAATAAGTTGTGATGCTTGACACCCGAATCCAATATAATAAGCTCTCGTAAATAAATTAAATACAGCCCGCGACTCTTTATATATTTTACTAAAACTCTCTTTGTCCTGTTTGGTTTTGATTTTGAAGTCCATCTCCTCCAATAACTCAAACAGTTCAAGTAATTTTGGTTTTTTCAGATAGACATTTACACATTTGATAACACACATAGTCACTGAACTGGTTATTATCAAATGATCGACCATTTGATCAACAGAATTAACAAATAGTACACAAATGACTTGAGATAGCGGAAATCCAATGCCTACAAAAGTAAAAATTAAAATTGTATATAATCCATACAGGAGTGATGGCTTTTCTGGTGGCCATGAACCAAGTACTTTGAACACAAACAAATGATATTTTAGTAATTTCAGTGAATTCATATTTCTTGTTATGTAAATTCTTAAGGGACAGAAAAGTGTGATGTGTATATAATCTTCTAATACTTGAAATATACTAAAAATATATTCGTATGATGTGATGTACTTAAATAAGTTCAAATTAAGTTGAATTTCAAAATAAAATTCATATTTGAATATAAATTTGTGTGACTAAAAACATATAAATTCTAAATACTTGATGAACATATAGTATTACTTGTGAACCTTACAAATACCAAATTATTCCAATTAAATCACATATTTTTTTTTTCTTAATTTCGAAATGTATCTTAATCAGGAGGTAACAATTGCATAGAAACCTAAAATCATGTTCAACAATTTGAATAACTGAAATAATTGAATAAAAACATTGGGGAATTTAACTTAAATTCCATTGATTCTTTTTTTAAACAAAGTATTATACTTTTTATTTTTTTTCACTGGTTTTTATATATATATTTATTCTTTGTCTTATTTGTCACGTTAATAATTTAGTTTAAAATTTGTAGGGTGTGGCTCTCACATTCACGCAACTACAAATTAAAATATAATAAGCACTTTTGAAATAACTATTTTTAAAATCAGATCGAAATTAACGAAATGCGACAGTAGTCGCATATAACGCCAAGTAAACATTATTAAGTATAAAAAAATCGGTTAAACAACCATAAACGTCTGTGAAAATTTAATGTAACTTTCAATTGAGTATAAAAAAAAAAATATTATTGAACTCAAAAAAAATTAAATTTGTAGTAAATATGCTGTTTATGACTTCACTTTGATTAAGCTAAATAATACTATGACAATAAATTAAGAACGTTCAATTGTATATAAATTCCATAGGTTCAAGCGCCGCCCCAATTATAATACAATATATTACATAATTAACACGTTCTTCTATATTATAATTAGAAATGAGCTTGACCCAGGACCCTGAATATTTAGCATACAGTTGCAGTACTTGACGTCTAAATTAACATTTAATATGATTTTTGTATTATGATACAGGTAATAAATTACCCTCCCTCATACGTGCATTAATTAATATTTAATTGGATTTGTACAAAAAAAAAACAAAAAAATGGTTCCTTCCTTTTTAATATTTAAATAAATTTTTAATTTCACGCAGTGGTTGGTATGTGATAGATAAAAGAAAAGTATGAAACTCATATTTTTTTTAATTATTATAAGTAATTATACCTTGAAAATATTTTTTTTTTTTTTTTATTATTTGTATAATTATTAATTATTTATTGGGTTTAAGGTTCATTTGTAATTAAACATTTTTCTCAATAGTTTCCCATGTAAATTTTCCCTACAATAATTTTTTAGAAATATGAAAATGTCATAGTATATTTTCAATATTTGCTTCTAAAAGTTTGGAACATTTATTAGTATTCTTCGACTTGATAAACATCGTCGGTACTTTATACATGATTGTTCAATTAACATTTACGGAAAAGATTATAATTTATTTTTATTTTTTTTAAATAAGGAGTACAACATAAATATTCAAAATTATGAAAAATCAACTTATTCGATTTCGCTAAAGGCTGCGATATTATAAGTTTTAATAAAATTGGTATAGTGTTTAAGAAATGAAAAAATTGTATGTAATATTTGATACGAAAACAAACTTTCGAAGCTAATAGTATTTCGATAGTGATATTCGAGTAATTTTAGTTATTCTTAATTCTTCCATATTTTCAATAATGATTATTAATTTCATTTAATGTTAGTTTAAACGTAATTTATATCATAAAAACCAAGCGTTTAAGACCTTAAACCGAGTTTAACTGCCTTATTTTGATGATTTAAACTAAGTTTATAATTAAACTGAAGTTTAAACCATGATTGAGAAAATGAGCCTCAGTATCGAGGTCTGAACGAACATTTTTTTTCTTCGAACACCAGCAATACATATAATTTACAAAAGTCGGCGCTTATGTTTGTAAACTTACAATAAAGCATTTGTACTTTTGTACATTTGGTTCTTTCTAAACCTTTGATTTCAGTTATTTAGCTTATATGTTTCGTAATTTTGATGTTAGACTTGTTAAAATATTTCAAAAAGCGAACTCTACTAATATTTATTAAATCTTAAATTGATTTTGTATAGAACTGAATACATATATTTATTTAAGTTATTAATAAGATTTTCTGTTGGTTAATAAAATGAATATATTATATACTATAATTAAATTATAATTTCAGAACTGAAAATTTGATAAATCTAATTCGGATTGAAGGCAAAAAGCTTGTGATGCAACCATAAAATTGGATAATAAAATAAAATCGTGTTTTATCATCAATTTTGTGATTTTGGCACATGTTTTAAGCATCAATATTTAATTTATTTTAACGATGATAAGTAAGCTATAATTTTAAAGATATTTTTGATTAATTGTTTGTAGGCTGCTCATAAATAATTAGGAATGCAGATTTCATAAAATTGTAAGTATGAATTTTTAATTACATAATTTTTTTAGTTATTGAGTTGGCGACGTCAGCTCTGTTACAGGAATTTTAACGCTAGTAGAATAAATATTAAAAAAAGTAGCTTTAGCAACTGAGGAAAAGAAGAAAATGAAAAATTTGTAATTAAAAAATATCTGGCAAGAACGGATTACATAAAGCAGCTGCAGTAACTGGAAAAAATATTAAGTAAAAAGAGCGCACCTGTCATAACTAAAAAAAAAACAGTCTACTTACTGTTAATAATTTAAAATTGAATTTTTTTATAATATTTGTCATCACAATTTAGGGAGTGCCAAGTGAAGTCTAAAATTCGGGAATAAAAATCCAAAGCATAATTCATAAACAAAAATAATGTTTATCTGATCTCCTGAACCAAAATCCACTTTAGATCGAACAAAGAGGCGTTCATGTATCTACTGATGGTTCAATGAGTGTTGATGGTATTTAAAAAACACAAAAAAAAGATGGTGTTTAAACAGTTTTAAAAATATGTTCTCTAAATAAAAAAAAAAACAATTACAAACATTTAAAAAACAAAATTCTTAAAAATAAATTGTTGGATTAGATTAGAGCAAAAAAATGGTTGTTTTATTGAAAGAGAATATTTTTCAAGCATTTATTATTACTTATTACATAATATATGATAAAAAACAGTAATTTGTATATACCTACTTTTAATTTTAATTAAGTATTATACTTTCTTACATTCTAATTTATCATTTAAATAAAATAAATTTAAAAAAAACAATTAAAATAATAAAAACTGTTTAAACATAAAAAAAAACGTTTCTTGTTTTTTTAAAAAATCAAGAAAGATAGTTTCAACTATAATCAATCAAACCTAACCAAAGTTGTCATTTTTTTTGCTGAGTCCGGTTGATGTTAATTGCGTTCTTACCACTCACAATACTGATAATATTAATTGTACACTTGTAAAATGAAAACATTTGATTAGTCTTACAATATTGTAGTCATTGATTACATATATATTTATATCAATAATGTTAATGCACTACTCTTCAATAAGGTTATTTTAAGCTTCCGTTTCAATCAAGATAAGATAAAGTAATGAAATTTTTAAAATTAAAACTTATATGTAATTTATTTTTATCTTTATGTAATAAGTGGATCTCTGCTTTGCTTATAATACTTATGATCACATAAACTTAATTAATTAATTATTGTTTGTATTAGGGCTGGGACTATTCGCTAAAATTGTTATTTGAATATTCGATTCAAATATTATTCGAATACCAACTATTCGAATAATACGAATAATACGAATATTTTGAATATCCGAA
>JAABKK020030768.1:0-15629 GCA_011634745.2 Catotricha subobsoleta
CGATGTAAAACTGAATTCTGAACATTTTTGCATCATTATGTCATTTTCGTCAAAATTGATAGTTACGTGTGTTTGCCCCTAAGCCCTCGATATACATTTTTGGTATCGAATCGAACATGATGTTTCTAAAAATAATTTTTCATCAATTAAATAACACTTCTGTAGAATTCGACAAGATCTATATAATTTTTCACTTTACTGATTTCTTAATATTATATCATTGTACAATTTTTTTTTTTTTATTTAAAAAAATTATAGTTTAGAGAGAATCATTTCGCTATAAAGTAGACAAAAATTCATGTATTTTTTAAGTGATTTTTAAAGATCAACTTTTCATTTGGTAAACAAAGATGTTTAAGGGACATCTGGAATCATTGAAGTCAGCATTATAATTATAATCAATATGTTAAAAAGTTTCTGGGGTATCGTGACTAATTAAGATGCAATCAAATTCAATATTCAAGATTAGCATGATTCTTTAATACTGCAACATCCTTAGCAGGAAGCATAAGAGCTTCACATTAAATAAAATTTATTGCATGCATATCTTTTTGAACAGAATATTGAAGCATTTTTTTCTTTCGCTCAGAACTTATCATAAAATTGAAGTGAAAATATTTTGTATATTTATTATAAAAATAAACGCAACAACATTTGTATTTATTAATTATTTATTTATTTCAAAGAATTAAATTATCTTAAAATGCACAATATTGAGTTCGCTGTATGCTAAGATGTGATTTTACACCAAATGGTTAAAGTTCTAGCATAAATGAGCTAAACATAAAGTTTATCACATTTGTGCTAGAATTTATACCATTGGACATTATCAATACAAAAATATGCAAAAGCATCGAAACATAAACTCAAATAGTTCATTGAGCGTCATAATGCTATGAAAAACCCCTTTCCGTAATTGCTTTTTTTTAAAGAGTTTGTTTAATGAAAAACTCCGCATAATATAATATAATATTATTATAATTCTACTTTATTTACTACAAAGCTTTTATTTCAAATAATATAATTTTTAACTTATTCTGAGTCCTGCAATCTTCCTGAGTCCTGATCGCAATCTTTCAATACCTGTCATTAATTTTTTAATTAACCATAATATAATTAAAAAATCAGTAATGAAGAATATATATAATATATAATTACTATTATTGTTCAGCTTACTTGCCGATAATATTTATTCCGAACGACTACAAATCAATTAAATTAAATTAAATTAAATGTGCAAATTTGAAGCTTTAAAAACATGAGCATCCCTCGAAATTAATGTTTAACCAAAAAAAAATCTCTAACAGAAAAAATAAGATAGTATATTTTTGGAATCAAAATAATTAAAATTGGTCTATTTTCTTTCTTTTTTTTTCTTTTATATATGTATAATTGTATATAAATAAATATATATGAAAAACATGAAATACGAATATCACCAGCTGGAAAAATATAATGAGAAAGAATATCGGCCGTTTCAAAAATAAATCAGTTATTGCACTATTATATATAGCATATAACGTACCAACTCTCATTTCTTTGCTACGAATAATATTAAAATTTATATTATTTTATATTTATTTATATAAATGAATTCTAAATATAAATGGTGCGCATTTATTTATAAACGCATGCGTATTATTACACCATTTCATTTTTAAATTATAAAAAAAAAATGAACAAGAAATTAAACGAATAGAAAATGTGTGTGGTTTGCTGGTTGGTTGTTACTAACTTAATTTATTAGTTTCAAGTATGATACACCCGCACCAGCAGCACTGTAAGCATCATCAATGAACCATATATTCAATTTTTACCTAAATTATTTCTGTGAAGTGCGTCGTTTAAGCTAGTTCAATATAGTGGATCAGTGGATTAGTTGTGCGAAGATCTTAATTGTAGTTATAATAATGCTACATGTAAATTTTGTGTTCAAATGAATGAGATTACCAACAAGTTTTGTAATCGATTAAATAGACTTAAAATTTAATATATGCATAAACTGCTATGTGAACAAATTAAAAAAAAAAACCATATTATTTAAAAAAGAGATAATTAGAAAATAATAAAAAATGATATAAGAATAATCGTTAAATATTGTAAATTCGCTGACACGCCCTTAAATCGTTGTTTTTTTTTTTTTTTTTAACTATTATTAAATTTATTTAATTGTTGGTAAAATATGATTTATTACAAATTGATCATGCAACACTTTTCTGATTTACCAAATATGGACTTATCTAATTTAAAAAAAAAAAATGTTTTATTATATTAATTAAAAAAAAATAAACAAAAATAAAAATACATGAACAAAAATCAAATATGTAATTAACAAAGCTATATGAGCGTTTGGTTAATTCAAACTCAGTACACGACTATGAGCCGTTAATCTTAATCATATAGTTCTTGTCTAGTTCTCCTCTACTAATTTTCAAAAAAAATTAACATAGTCTCAAAATAAAAATCATTTTCTAGTTTATAAACTTGCTTTCATATCATTTTCGATTGTTTCAATAAATGATTCTATGATATAAAAAATCAAATAATTATTACGACTGTGGCGTTGTAAATATCAACAAATAATTATTTTTAAATTAAAAACATTTTTTTATGTTAATTAAAATCGGAATTACTTTTTGAATGGCGCGCGTAAAACTATAATTATTAGAATTAGAACAGCGCCCGACGTACGAAAAGAAATTTCACAAAAATGCCATAAGTTAACATTTTCCATTTCTATTTAATTAGCATTTTTTCACTTGGATTGCAGGAACTATTAAAGATTTTATCTTCTTCGTAGATTTATGATAAGTACTGTGTTAGAATCTACTGCTCAGCAATATAGCAAAAACTTAAAACTTTAAACACGATTATTTTAAAACCACATCAATGTGGCTTGCCATGCCTCATGCCATAAAAATATTAAATATATAAGCAAATCCCTTTCTAATTCTTTAACAAAGCATTAGCATAATTTCAATTATCGCCCCAGTTTATTAAGATCACAAATTAATTTACTTATTGTGCTGAAATAACTCCAATTACTATATGTTTCTAAATACGATACATAATTAATTATAAATTTCCTTCCTTCCTTCCTTCCACAAATACATTTACCATTCAATTTAAACAAAAAAGAAAAAGCAGAAAAACTAAATGTACCCAATGTTTGATGACATTACTTGGCAATCATCCAATTTAATATAATAATAATATTTAAAAGATCAGCGAACGGAAAAAAACCAAAGTTTAACAGAAAAAGTACATATTTTTCAAGAGCACGGATTGAGATTTAATTTGAGTAAAAAAATCAAACAAAATGAAATTGTAAACATAAATTATTAAAATATTGTTAATATTATTACTTTATTTTTGAAAATAAAGTATTGGTTTGGTTTTTTTTTTTTTTTATTGGTAGTCAAATATAGTCACCAATTTTTTTTTTTTTCATGAAAATATACATGTTTACGAAAAATGAAGTATACCAATCCATTGGTAGCTTGTTATTTTTTTTAAAGTGTTATAAAATGTTGTCTCGTTTAACAAAATTTAAGTGCAATGTGCGAATAAACAATTATTATACAAGAAAAATAAAAAAAGAAATGGTTGATCTATTGATTTGTCTTTTTCTGCTTACTGCCGGCTTTATTTGAGTTTACCGACAGCAAACTGAAAGAGGCTCATCGCAGAGAACAACATGATGCAATTCGAACTGAAATTTTTCTACATTTACGTCTTGTTCATTTAATCGTCAAATTTTATAATAATAAGTTATAACTACTAAATAAAAACTTGATACAAACAATTAATTTCGAAAATTATTTCATATTTTCAAAAATTTACTATTTAAACCAATGACATTCATTTTGCACACACAAACATATATTGATGATCTCTGTATATTGAATAATTAACAAATTGTAAATTGATTTTTTTTTGTAGATATTTTTATTCAGCAAATAGTTTAAAAAAAAAATGTTTTAATTAAAATAAAGGTAATCTACTTTATTTCAATCAGATATAAAATGTTTCAAAAAAAAAAAAAAACTGATTTACATGATAATGCGCTATAATTAACTTCAGTTAAACATATGCGTTTACAAAATCTCAAGCCAATAATATTATAAAAAATATTGGTACACGGTCTGTTATAGATTACTTATCATGACAATCTTGATTAATTTATTGATTATTGTGCAATAAGATGTACTCGTGGCTGGATGTAGTTGCATTTATATCTTCTCTGTATTTAAAAAAAAAGAAAAATAATTTGATTTTATTATGAATGTTAAAAATTAAAAAAAAAAAATTGTAAGTAATTAAATCGACAATACTTACAAATGCTTTCGTTCGATATAATATTCAACTTTTGGCAATGGAAAACCATTGAATGGACTTGCAATAGGTAATGTGTAAGCGCCCATATTCTCAAATATTAAAATATCATTTATTGCTAAATTCGGTAATAGTATACTCTCGCAAACCTATAAAAATTATATATAAAATAAAATTAATTAGATAATACATTTCTATTATATTCAAATTTTGATGTGAACTATTCGTATGAGATCCATGAATAACGAATAACGACCGTGTGCAAAAATATTATTAATAATAAAATATATTATAAAATCTCTAAAAATATAACTTAAATATTTGATAAATTAAAATTAATCTTGCTATTGATGGCTCAAACAGAGAGAGTAAAACCAATAATAATTCTTAGTTTTTATGTTTATAAACATTTAAGTATGTTGTATTGGAAACGCATGCGTGAAAATTCATTATATTTTTGTATTTTTATTACATATATAAGAAAATTTTAATATTATTTTGAAAATGTACGGTGTTCGATTTATAGCAAATGCATGTGTTAGCATTACTAATTTTAAGCACGAAAAATATATACAGAAAATACCAGAAAGCATTCATATTCAACAAAACATAGACATTTTCTACAACAAAATTTATATGTTTATAAAATCATATCGATTAAATGAAAATTGAAAGTGTGTTCTATCTTTCTATCGTATATTCTAATAATAACATATAAAATTTATTTTTAACTTCAAAAACATTTTTTCCTCTTATTTTATTTATTTTTTCTTTAGTTTTTATTTTTCTACCGGCATAACATATATTTTATGATCATCTTGGCGGCTCAGCATCTTTTAGTGTCTTCGTTTTCGTTTTTTTTTTTCTTCTTCAAAAGTAACATTTTTAATGAGTGAAATATATTTAATAGAATTGGATGTGTTACAATTCGCAAATCTAAGACTATTTTCTTATTTATTTGAAAAATGATGCACGGTTTAAAAAAAAAATTAGACACAATTTCAACTGTTTAAACTGAATACCCATGTTAAATGATAATTATTAACTAATTGGAGAGATCTTCAAAGTGATAAATATAACCATTAAGTATCATATATACAAACAAACAAAAAATATTTGTCGTATTTTTGTTATGTTCGAAATATTCTAAGATATTTTCAAAAATTGAAACAAAAAGATCCACTCCTATTTAATTGGTTATCATATAAGTAAATAACTATTAACAATCGTAAAATCTTACACAGATTTATTCTTTATGCTGGCTTGTAATTATAAAATAGTACTAGGTGGTGTTTAAGCAACGCTTTTAATTTTGGAAGCCCCGTCTGTTATCATAAACATTAAAAAAACAAAAAAAAAACTAAAAAACCAAGTCAGCAAAATTAAAATCACCGTCATTTGTCCCAAAAAAATAAAATCCTATATGAATTATTATTATTAATTCAATTTAATTGGTCTAATAATCGACACGAATTTAATTTGAATTGAATAATTTTCGATTAAGTTTATTTATTATTTCTAATCTAAAAACAAAAGAAAATAAAAAGTGTTATTATCCCAAAAAAAAAAATAAAAAAATATTTCTAGATTAAATATTCAAAAGATGAAATTTCGAACAGAAAACGTGCGAATAGCATAGCAATATGTTTTTGATATTTTATTTATTTCTGATTTCAGATTTTCTATTTATTTATTTTTTTCTTTGTGCCAGCGCTCATCGCTGAAGCTTATTATAAAGAATTTTAAAAATATGTTCAAGTATTGCAAATCTATTAAACAGAATTTAAAAAGAGTATTCGATAGCTATAAACAAACTATAGAAATATTTGTTTTTTTTTTTCACTTTAAATATTTTTATGCATATTCTAAAATATAATGTTGATTCATTTAGATTGCATCTGTTGTTAAATACCGCCTTTTTGAATCAATATATGTAAATATTTTTATGCTATTTGGATTCTATGAAGTGTATCATATTTATACATTCCTATCCATATTAAGCACATTCGGTATTCATAATCATATTAATAAATATGAGAATGAGTTAAGCATAATTTTAAATGAAGTACACTAAAACTAAACTAATAATAACATTTCGTTTATATATACATATTTATATATCTTAAAAGGGATCGTTGATTTTTAACGATCTAACTACAATATATTATTAGATATATTAATATATACACATTATTATTTTTTTTTTTTTTTCAATTTACTTTGAATGTGCGTCATATTCAGAAAAACCATGAATGTGTTAAAAATAGAGGTTTATTGAACGATGTGTTGCGGTCGATGTATGAAATATATAAATTAAACATTTCTTATAATATTTTTTTTTCTTTTTCATTTGTTGAAATAATAATAATTAATTACTTTCTAAACATTTTCAGATGTTTTTTTTCAGCAATAATGATACGCTATATAAGTATATAACCAGACAACAGATATTATATCGAGTCGAGTGTAAATATGCAAATCGTGTATGTTATAGATATAGATATATTAAATACCGGCAATATAGATTCTGATGTAAACAATAAAATGATTAAATTATGATTTGATTATTGAAGTAGAGCATTACATAATAAAAAAAAAAAAGGAAAAACAAAAAATGTATCTTGCCCGTAGTCTTAGAAAAGATTCAACGAATCGATAATATTAGTAATAATATTAATTAATTATTAGAAACGCATACCTGATCTAATGCATCACAGGTTGGTCCCCAAACAGAACTTTTATAAAGCAATTCATTTGATGATATCTGGAAATTAAAATTAAAAAAAAAAAAAAAAATTATATGGAAATATTTTTACATACTATTTTTATTTTGCTAGTTATTCAATAATTAATTTTTAATGTCACACAAATTTTTCATGTTTTTGAAACCCTTGATAGATATCTTACCTTTTCTAATGTTTTCGGATAAACAACTTTGTGATCATATAAATTACAATTGAAAGAACCATAAACTCCGTCATTTATAAAATACATAACATTTTCTAGAATACCATTTCGGCAAACGTCACGTTTTGAATGTATGCGACAGGCTAATGTATACGCTGATGATACATAAAACCTGCCCGGTTCAGCTATAATTGTATAATCAGGTGCTGAGAAATGTACATTTAAGGCACTATTTATAATTGTTGCAATCTAAAAATTAATAAAGAACATATGAAATAATCGTACACAAATTATTTATATTTTATATCATGTTTACCTCTTTAATATCCGTGTCAGTGTCGCCTGGAAAACCACCACCAATGTCCAATAGTTTAAAATCAAAACCAATTGTCTCGGCGAAATCAAAAAGTTTTTTTGCTGCATTAATAGCCTTACTGTAAATGGGTGGATCCATACAACCCGAACCGACGTGAAAACTAATTCCAATCATCTGTAATGACAAATTTCATATATTTTTTTTTGTACAAAACCGGAAAGCCTTTCACATTTATTGAAACATACATTTAAATTAAGTTGCCGAGCCAATTGTATTAGATCTAGTGCTTCAGTATCCGGATCACAGCCATATTTTTCACCCAATGGACATTGAGCCATTTTAGCATCACAACGAATTCGAAGTACAAGGCTATTAAATGTAAAAAAAAATTAATAAAAAATATTCACAGATAATTAAATCATACATTTCTATTAATTGAATAGATTACTACCTTGCGTCAGGAAAAAGTTTTTGAATTTTATACAATTCAAAATCACCATCAACGGTCATCACTTTCACATTCATTTTTGATGCAAAGTTTATATGTGATTGTGGTTTAGTTGGATTGGCAAAAATAATACGTTCAGCAGGCACACCATATCCCATAACCTTGCTAATTTCCCCTTTTGATGCACAATCAAAGCCAGTACCAAGAGAAGCCAATGTTTGAATTACAATTGGACTATCATTACATTTAACAGCTAAAAATATTTGGAATATAATTAAATTATAAATATTTAAAAATAAAAACTTGAAAAAATAAAATTAGAATGCCAAAATTTAATTTCTATTGTATGTTATCAAACGGAAACATAAACTTTATTATATGGAATTAAGCTTGTGATCTGAACTTTGACATATAAAATCTATTTCATATGCTAACAAATGCATTTCGACGTAGATTCAAATAAAAAATTGCGCACATTTTATTACATATTTAAAATTAGATCAAATGAAAAATACTGGATTGAATAAGATTTTGAAGTGATTGTTGGTTTTTACAGGAAACTCTAGAGCATTTTACGTCATCATTTCTAAGTAATGTAAAAAATGAACTCATTTGTCTGGCATGTGATAGATAAACACGAATCATAAATTACGCATCCAAACATTACATTACAATAATTTACTATATATTGAGCCAACCAATACAACATTAATCTATAAACAAATGACGTCACTGGTTTTTTTTTTTATTCTCTCTAATATATTTACTTTGTTCACTATCATCAAACAGATATGTTTGTTTTTGAAACAGCAACTACCGACCTATATATTTTACAAATTTTCACGAAACAATCACATGATAGCAACATATTTCAAAGGATAATTTCGCTTGACTCGCGTTAATTGCTGAAGTATTAAAGTTCATTATATTTCTATGGTGCCTATTACATATTAGCTTACACAAGCTGAATTTATTTCGCTAAATCGAAGATATTCAACTAACTATTAGTCAGATCATTTTTGTGTAAAAAACAAAATTATTATCCTTGACCAGACGTAACAGTTTTTGAAGAAGGTTTTTCTCAATATTTTTTATTTTATGAGATACATATATCTGTATCTGTAAGCGTGTAATACAAAAACCACAATAAAATTGCATGCAATTTTACATCTAAATGAAATATCTCACAAACTAGAAGAGATGGATTAAAACGTTCTTAAGCAAAAATGTTAGTCTTGTCAGGGATAATAATTCTTGTTTGTAAACGAAAACGATCCAACCTATAGTTTACGAAATATCCTCGATTTAACGTAGAAAAAGTTTTTCCTGTATAAGCTAATGTGTAATAGGCCCCCTATGGTATGTATTTACTGTTGCAAAATATGAGTATGTAAATTTTGTACTTACCATAAAATGGTAGAACTCTTGGTAAATTTTGTTTCCAAATTCGATGTTTTTCAATGATATCGGATATATTGCATACGTACAAAGGTTCCTCTTCAATTTCCATGACAGATTTTTTTCTAAAAATATCAGTAGCATCGAGCGGCTCATTGATTATATGAATATTATCTGATTCGATGATTTTCATTTTTTCTGGATTTTTATTTAACTAAATTTTGAAAGAAAAGAGTTAAATATTAGAAAATTAATTTAAAATAAAGTTTATGTGCAGATTGGCTTTCATCAATTATTATTCTCTTATTAATATTATGTTTTGCGTGTCTACACTATCGGAAAAATGTATATTCCGTTGAATGATTTAGACTGATTGGATCATATTTTAATTTATATTTAGTAATAATAAGCTTAATGACATTTTTAACAGTAAAATAGTTAAAACTATGTGAGAATTGTATAAAAATTAAATGAATAGCATCAGAACAAAAATTTTATATTGAAAATAAACGAATATAATAATAAGTGGATAAGTCGAATTAAACATCTCAATGAGGTCTTTCAGTACTAAAAAATTGATGTACATTTTATATTTTTAAAATAAACTAGATGTAATTCGTAGCACTAATTGACAAATCTTTTTTAATTCAGCTACGCTTTATATTTTTAAATATTGATTTTAAAAATGCAAAAATTTGTCGTTTATTTTCGTTTTTACACATCTGTCACAAAAATGGCTGATTGTATGGAGAGAGAAGGGATATTTATATTTGCTACCAAATCAAAAGGGAAATTTTCTACTAAAGCTTCGCGTCGTCCCGAAGTTACTTTTAAATGCAAATTTGACTAGTTAATTAACATTAATTAGCAAATTTAAATAGATCGGATTGCTTGTAATTACCTCTAGTTTATTCTGAGTATAAAAAAAAGTAGGTACTAAAAAAACTGAAAGACCTCATTAGCGCATTTAAAAATAAAATAAAATATATATATAATATATATAAGATGGAAACTAAAATAAGTACATCTTACATTTATGTATGCTAAAGAAAAAGAAAGAAAATTAAATTATTTGCAATCAAATTTCCTAATTTTTTCATTGACACATAATTGTTTTTTGCTCATACGTCGGATGACGATGAGTCAATAATTTTGTCATAATCTAAAATCAATTTTCCACGTCAATAACCCTCACTTAACAACAAATACAACAGTAATACTTTTTTCTTATAAAACAGACAAATCAAATCGTACACGAGTTTTACGATATAAGTACAAAAACATATCAAAGAAATAAAATGAAATATACCTACATGATTGACAAAATAAATATGGTTTCACATCAAGATTATTAATAAATCTAGCGTGGAATATTTTTTTTTTTTTTTTTTATTTTTTAATATTTATCTAAATGCTTTTGTGAGTGTAATATTTACTATAGAAATTCCAAAATTGAGAAGGCTATATATCAACAAATAGCATTAGTCTAAACTTTAGAATATTATCTCAAATTTCATAGTTAAGAAAGGTGTGATTTAACTAAAATAAAAATTGCTTTTAAGTAACTAGTTCCTAATTTTACATTATTTTTCAACTTTTTTTTTCCTAACTATCGATACTTTTACATTAGATGTCTTGATTTATAATGGTGGTCAATTATAACCAATTAAAGCAAATATCACTTTTAAGCCTAACACATTTTTAACCTTCAATTAATAAAATTGAAAAAAAAAAACGCACTAACATTTTTGCTAAACCAATCGAAACTTTATGTAAGTACATTTTCTTTGTTAAAAATATTTGCCAATTATTTTCAATAAATAATAATCAATTAAAATGTTCTTACCAAATAATATAAAAACAAATACGATACCCAACTGGGAGATGCCACAAATCACTTTAAATTTAAATTGAATTAAAAATCTAAAATATTAATTTATAATAAATTTATAAAGCAGTAGCACACTAACACAAATGTAGACCGGCGTTAGTTATTTCTTATTAATTTACAAAATTTATAAATTAGTTTATTTAACAAAATGGTTAACTAGAAAAAAATATATTATTGTTTTTAATTTTTGGTTTCTGGTTTTCGAAAGATGTACAGAGGCACTTTTAAACGATTCAAGTCACACAACAATAATAATCACTTCATAAGCTAATTTATGAATTTGTAACATAAGGTTTTTCTTATCAATATTATGATTCCATAATGAACTTTAATATTGATATTACTTATTGTGTTCATACGCGCGGCTGAATTTTTTTTTCTTTTTCTTCTTTATTTTTTTTTTCTTATTTTTTTTTGTTTAAATAAACTTTGTGCGGTTGCGATCTATGTGCCTATTTATTATTGGTATTGGTTGAAGACTGACACTACTTTTTTTTTTTCGTTGGTAGATGTTGATTTGATGTGGCTTTTACTTTTATGTTCACAGAAAATATATTTATTTATTTTTTAAAAACCAGATTCAACAAGATGACATTTACAAATTTTCATCAAACACTTATTAAAAAGATTAAATATTATCGTTTTGAGTTAATACGCGCCATTTATAAATTGAAACATAACCCAAACGTATGCTCAAGCTGTTTTATATTTATAACTTATTTATATTGAATACAATATTGGTGTTACTTTATATTTGTAAACTGATAATTTTGTATGATGATTTAATTTAATACTTTTGTGGTAATATGAGAGTAAACTGTAATATGAAAAGAAAATATTTCTAATATATATTTATCGAATATGATACAAAAACACAGGTATTTTTCTAATTTTTTTATAAATTAATAATAACTAACCATAAAATAGAACCTCGTTCACTTCAACCGCACACTTACTTCATGTTTAAAATGAAAACGAAAAGTGCGGCCATATTTAGACGTCAAGTACAACGACAACGATACCGTAAACGGAATTATTGTTTGATCTATTTTTTTCACTTTTAAATCTACGAATTCTACTTTAACGACGTACTAAGTACTTATATTTCTATTTTATTCATAGACGTATGTAAGTAATTATTGTATTGAATTTGTTCTAATTACTAAACAATTTTATTTAGTAAGTATTGTATATTTAATTCATATATATTATAATAAAATGCATTATATATATTATCTCTTCATCTTATGTAAATAATCTGTGTAAGTACATCTAGTATCAAATTAGTAATAATAATGTTTTTCGTCATCTTTTACATTAAGTACTAGAAATATTAATTAACTATGCATGAATTTTGTTTATTAAAATGAAAGAATATAATTGAAGACATTTAAATATTTAAATTTTATTCAATGCAATGAGTAATAACTGTGATTCCTTACATAAAGACATATCTCGTAAAAATTTCAATAGACTAAATAGTAAATAGTATTATGAAATTTTGTGTTTTTATACTTCAGCGTCCTTGGTGAGAATATGAAAAATGGATTTCTTTCGATTTTTTTTACATATTAGGCAATTAATAATCCAAGATAAGTTTGGATAATTTTCGACGAGTTAAAAGTTATCTTTTTGGGTAGAATTAAATAAAGTTATCGCTCTCATAGAATGTGATAACTTTGAATAATCCAAAATAAACCCAAAATTGAAACCAAATCAATGACTTTCATCCAAATATATGAATTTTAACTCGTCGAAAGTCATCCAAACTTATCTTGGATTATTAATCGATCACGCCTATTGGTTCAAATATAGATAATATAGTTCTTCGAACTAGTATGGAAATAGTGGCGCTGATCGCAGCAAAGTGGCCATATAGACTTTATCATTCTATGATAATAATCATACTGGATGATATAATTATTCAAATTTGCGAGCACACGCTATAATTATTAAGTCGTAAATAATCTTAGCGTGTGTCCTACGCTTAAACATTAAAAACTATATTACCTATTCGCAGTCTGCAACAAAAGTTGTATTCTTTTTACATATTTTTTCTGCTCTTGATAGCGATAGAATTCATTCATTTTTATACAATTTGTACAATACTCTTAAAGTTTTATATACACAAGAAGTGTGTGTGAGTGTAGTTTGATCTGCATAAAGCAGAAATGTCACTTATCTTGAGCAAATTCTAAACCAAATATTTAAATGGTGTAAAATCTGCTCTAGATAAGTGACATTTCTGCTGAAAGTATATATTTTGTATTATACCGCATATAGACCGTCTATATACGGTCTTCATTAGTCTTAAAGCGGTTTCTAAATATAATTCGATTTTTGAAAATTAAAAGAAACTCACAAATAATATAAAATCTGTTTAGACTTTTGACTCGATTTAGACGGCTAATAGTAATAATAATAAACTATTTTGAGACTATTTTCAGACCATAGACTGTATGTGGTCTACGGCATCGATATATAAACCATCTTTTGACTAAACGTTGCTTATTGAGTTACCTATCCCTTAAGAAAAATTATTTATATATATTATATTTTTTTATATATCGTTGGTTTCACGAGAAAATGACTCTTATTTCAAAATCCATAAACAGAAGACGCTTATTGCAAAATCCAAAAACAAAGAGCTCTTATTAAAAAATCCAAAAAAAAAAATTGCTCTTATTAGAAAATGCACTGAACTTTTCATATAAATTTTAATAAGAGTGATTGGATTTTGCAATAAGTTTTCTGTTTTTGGATTTTGAAATAAGAGTCATTTTCTCGGGGAGCCAGCGATGTATTAACAGTGAAATAGGCATTATATCGTTGGATTAATTATATAAGCTAACAAATTCACAGATCCTTTTATGTAAAAAAAAAAGTGTATAAATTGAACTTCATATACAAAATAATACCAATTTTTCTTTAAAGTATAATAAAAATATAGTTAAATTACTGAAAAATAACAAAAACATTCTCTCAGCTAAATTAATAGTATATTGCAATTCATTTTCTTAAATACTAGTTAAAGGATTTCATCATTTCTACGTATTATTCCACATTTTACCAATAATTATTATTCGTTTCACATATCATTGTTATTCAGGTTGCTGTAATATTTTCTAAAAAAAAAAAAACTTAAAAATATTTGCGCAAGTGTAAGATCGAAAAAAATACACACACACAAAAAATTAATTAAAATTGTTATGGAAATAAATATTGTTACCATGCGCTGCTTTATATATTTTATATGCCGATATTATTTATGGTCATTATTTACAGAATATATTTCACCTTGTGTTGGTGGATGCCATAAATGAAGAAATATCGAAAATCGACAGCCTTGAACTAGAGCAGAGAGAGTAAGAATACACTCTATTAATAGATTTTAACTGAAGTTTTCGATAGGGCAAGAAATCTTATTTGCAATATTTTATCTATTATTATACCAAAAAATATATGTGATTATACTTCAAAAATCGCAAATCTGAAGCGATTGTTGTGATAGGAATGTAATTGTACCTTGTTGTCAACAGGCCCGCTGTGTTGTGGAAACAAGTGAAATTAACCGCTTCCGCGGCATATTCCAAAGGCGGCAAATACCAAAAAAAAAAGAAAAGTGACTGCATATAAACTAAAAAATAACAATGTTTATTGTTTTTTTAAATTTAAAAATAGATATTCTTTAATAAAATCAGTTAAAACGAAATTATTAAATCGGTGATAAAGTCATTTTAATAGTTTCGTTTTAAACGATTTTTATTTAAGAATTACGATTTTTTAGTAAAATTTTTTTTTGCTGTTTTTGGGTTAAACCGATCGGTTATAGATAACTTATGTAGCTACTGATTCTTTTGTTTAATGCAGTTTGACTCTGATTCTTTTGTTTAATCCAGTTGCGGTATCATATTTTTTCAATAATTTCACATTAAGTTAAATATATTTCTAAATAATCATGTCCGTTACTGTAAAATTTATGTTACAACAAAATACTTATTCATTGAAAATAATGAAATATTCATCATTTGAAAATAATAAAATATTACAGAAATTGTTTTAAGTAAGTTGAACTTTTCTAGATTTTATGTTCGCAAGATCGTCTAGTCAACATGGCAACATTGTCAATTGAAGATGAGATTTGTAATTCAATTGAATATAACCAGATCATCGATTATTTTGCGAACATAAAATCGAGAAAAGTTCAACTTTCTTAAAACAATTTCTGTAATATTTTATTATTTTCAAATGATCAAGTATTTTGTTTAAACATAAATTTTACAGCAACTGACATTATTATTTAGAAATATATTTAAATTTATGTGAAATTATTG
>JAABKK020030779.1:0-15629 GCA_011634745.2 Catotricha subobsoleta
TCTGAAGGGATTTTGAAATAATTGACATAAATTGGATCCTTAGGAATCCCTTCACCCAAAAACCACCCACTGTTATTAAAGACTTTTCGATTTTAATGGAATTGAAGCCCTTCAAAATACCATCAATTCCTTCTGAAATCTACAAATACGGCGCTGTATGTACATCTGTGGACAACAATAACAACAAAATACATTGCTTTGCCCACAGGATAAGCGGTGCCTAGCGGAATTTTTCAACACGAAAAGCACAGTTTATTTAGACATTTTGGGCGTTATTTCGATTTTTCATTTGGACTATAATACTTCGTGCACCCCTTATATCTATATATTTCTCCTTAAAAGTCCTAATTAGAACATTGTATTTAATTTGAATTTAAATTAAATATCTCCTCATATAATCTTCCTTTGACTGCCGCACTTACCTCACACGAAATTAATTATACATAACGCTCGCTTACTTTTTCTCTGCTAAAAACACGCCAACATTATTCTGAACTATTTTTTTTCTAGGTATGAAAGATTTTCGTCCTACAATTAATACACGCTTCTTATTGTAAACGAAATAATTGGTCAGTATATTCAGCTGCAAAATTAAATATACAAGAAGCAAATTTTCATAAAATTTCTAATATGAATCATTTTTTTTTTTTAAATTTTAATAAAGTGATTTCATTGTGTTTTACTCTAGTGACTCCAATATTTAAACCATCCATTACATAATCATAAGATCCCATATCAATTAAAAACTGCGTGAACTGTTCAGATGAATTCATAGAATAATCAATTTCTTTAGCCACAACCTGTTCCTCAAATTGTTTTTTTAAAGTTTGAAACTCAACATCAGAGAGAAAATTAAAATTTTTGTTGAAGTTCTTGTAAATTTTACTATATAATAAAAAATAATATTTTTTGTTTGATTTTATATTTTTAATGCGTCCAAATTAAGAATTTCTTAACTAAAATAAAACAAGTTGCCTATGGAATGGTACACGGCTTTTGTAAAGACGAATAAAAATGTCAAAAAATCAAAGTAAAAAACTTAAAATGACTTTTTCTCGTTATTTAAGCGCTAAAACACGAAACATTTTGGCGATTTTTGTTTTTGTTTTTTTCAATTATCTCGTTTTCTAGCCATCGTACAGTAATTTATAGCTCACCAAACCCCACTAATTCGAGTATCCTGAATCGAGTAGTAATAAGCTAAAGCTCTAGAACACTTTTTTGAGGGTTTAAAAATTATGATTTTTATCTATTTTATGATGTTTCATAACCCCTCGAAAGTGGTAGAACGAGAGTTAAACGTCGAAAGTCATATATGAAGAAAATGTTTGTTTTCACAAGGCCAACAACACACTTAAATTTAATTAACTTCGTGGGTTTAGTTTTTGAGATATTTAAAAAAAAAACTAATTTTGAGCCAAAACCCAAATTTTTAAATAGTCAAAGACCATAATAATAAATATAATAATAATAAAGATTGCTGTACGATGTATAAGAAACCCAGATAATTGCAAAGGGGACGAAAATGAAACAAAATTAATAAACATACCAATTATTCAATTTTTTGATACCGATATTATTTAATTGATCAATTGTAGGATTCTTTAATTCAAAATTTATTAATTCATGTCGAACATCATGCTTCATTCGTTTATCTATTGCCTTTCCACATATAAAATTTCTTAAGAATTTTGAAAATAAAGAAGTCATTTCGTTTAAATAAATTAAAAATATGTAATCTTTAAAGAGCTCTGGTTCGAAAAAAAGAAGACAAATGCTAGTTAAATGAAATTATAAGAATTAAGATTTTTTTTATATCAATAACTAATACAAGACGTCGACTCCTAGATTAATAATATCGTTATCAATATATCGTTAAATAAAGCATAAAAATGGTTTTGTATGTCCGGGCACTTTTGTGTTATGTAGATTGGCTTCTTCATCCTTAAATGTGCTTTTATTAGTCTTTTTCGACGATTTGTTGTGATGATAGCCATAAGTAATAATATAACAAGTTAAGGATTTAAATTGTCATAGAAACAACAAGCTGGCATTGCATTGGCACAAGCTTATTTTTTTTTTTTTTTAATTTAAAGTAAAGAAATCCTCACATCCCTTTACGTCGCTCTATATCACTACACATCCCTCTACATCCCACTATACATCCCTTCACATCCTCAGTCATATTGTTCCTCTGTCATCGACTTTATTTATCCCACAAAAATCCACTGAATCTAAGAGATCGTAGTAGTCTTTGCCTTTGAAACTATGCCTTTGCTATTTATTAATTGACTTTTGTTACTATAGAGTTTTTAAATACCTCTGAGATTTGAAAATACTGTTCAAAGTGATAAATAGAGATGACGCTCTTTTTGAATCAGAATCATAATTAGAACTTATTTTAGTATTAGAATCTGAATTAGATTTCATCGCGCTCCATCTACTTCTAAGGAAAATATCGCCATTTTGGTCGAAAAATCATAATTTCAGAGGACAAAAAATGTATGCGATTAACAAATACACTGATTAATAATATAGTTAAAAACCTCAATGTTGTTGTAATTCTGTTTCATTTATTTTATTTGACTAAGACAATTCTCGAACTTTTTTAAATAAGACATAATTTTTACATTAGAGAACGTCAATAATTTTTTTTTTTTTAATAAGATTTAAATTATTAAATACTTTATTTGCTTTTAAATTAAAAGCGAACACAGCGATCTTTTAATGGACTTGGTAATTTTAAGTCAATGGCTTCGAGAACGCCTTGGTACCATTTTTGCTCCATTTTTTTTGTATGTTGGAGGATCTCGTCAATCTTTCAGTCCAAACCACTCTAGAGTAGCTGGCGTAGGATGTGATTTTTGCAATCTACTTAACCCATGTTGATCAAATTGTACGTTACGTTAGCCATCACACATGTTAAAAAATTATTCCATTCTCGAGCGACAACGAGCGATATAGCTAATGAAAGTTCATTCATTAAAATCGGCCCACAGAGTATGGAGATCAGATATGGAAGGATTACAAAAGAAATGTAATGCATTAAATAATATTTTGGATTACTATTTTTAAAATTTAATCCGTAATATGCATTACGAATAATTTTTTTTTTTAAAAATGTAATTACGGATTACATTTTAAATAATTTGTTTCTTTTAATAAAACACAGTGTATTTTAATTAAATTAAGTTAATTGGATTATCGTTATCATTTATTTCCACCAATATTGACAACGAAAATTTATAGTAATTATTCTATCATAGAGAATCTCTTATCAATTCCGCTTCGCAGCGCTTTAACAATTCATTTAGACTAACTTTCATAACCCGCATAGCATATTAAAAAAATTATCATTTAAACGTCGCCTCTGAGGTCTGAGTATCATTTTGGCATGTCAGATTCATAGAGGTGTGCAACGGAATTAAATGCTTTGCACATACTGTTCGTGTCCATAGGCTCAAACGAACTGTAAATTATTTGATGGAAATCAATGAAAGGAAATTCATAGTTTCTCAGTCGGCGATAACAAATGTTTAAAGTCGATCTGACCACAAATCTAATCAAAAACAAAATTACAACAAGCGATAAAGCGTCTACTGTTTAATGTTTCTAGATGAAAGTTTACATCTGTCTTCATAGGATGGCAATTGAATTGAACAAAAAAAGTATTTTATTTTATTTTCCATCACATAGTTGTTCTTAACTCAATATTCAATTTAATAGCACAGGGGCATGATGCTCGAGATCGCACCATATTTATGCGATGCCGCACAGGAAAAATTTTCATAATCGAAATAATAAAAATAAATGGTGGTCGATTATGAACAATTTTCTTGTACGACATCGCATTTAGCCGTTATTACTGTCTATATCTATGGCATGCCATATATATGGTGCGATCTTGAGCATCAAGCCCCCAGGGATCTCCAAATATGAGATATTTATATCGAAAAACCATTTTTAATTTTTTTTTTTTTTTTTTTAGTTGAAAATTATTTATTTAGAAGTTACATCATACATCAATAAGTATTAGGGTGTATCGAATCTTTCAGAATTGCCGGTACCATCATTTTTTAAGTAGCATTTGGTCTCCTGAGTAACGTATATAAATGATTTTGAAAATAAGTTAAATTTCGATGTGCTTGAGGCTCTTGAAGTTGTCGCAAAGTGCATTTGAATATAATCTGTATTTACCGACATCAGACCTAACTTCACTACTATAGTTGTCATCGATTACAAAAAAAAAAAAAAAACGAAAAAGAAGAAATCATATATAATTTTCATTAGTGTGAGAAATAGAAGAAAAAGTTCTTTCTTCCAAGAAAAAACCAAAATTAAAATTATTTATTTAAATACGCATAAAACTAATAAACTAAAATAAATTGTTTAACATTAAAAAAAAGTTGAGAACATCAAACTCATAATTGAATATCGAATTTAAGTGATTCTTCGTGCATAAAAATTATTAAACATTCAACACAATGAGTTACGCATACTTGTTTAAATACATAATAATCGGAGACACTGGTAAAAATAATCAATATTTTTTAACATTAATACAATATTGCTAAGAGTTATTTGTCATCCATTTATCATCATCATTAAATTGCGTAGATTGAGCGAAATTTTTAGTTAGAACCAAAACAAAAAAAAGTAATATATGTATTTTTGAACATGACAAATATGATTAATCAGATGATTTTGTTTTTTGTTTTTTGTATTCTGTTTAAAATTAAAAAAAAGAGAAAAGAAAAAAAAAACTCGATTGAATTTGAAGTTTCTTTGTTATATAGTATATAGCGAATAAAGTACAGCGTATATTTACATTATTTACTATATAGACAGAATTAATAGCATAACTTTTTCAATAGATATATTTTTTATCTCGTGAAAGCGAAATTCAATGCTACTTAATTATTATTTAGAAAATTCTAATCGAAAATCAGATGTATTCGCCAAATACGTTACTCTATTACGTTACTAATTATATATAATTGAAAATAAAAAGTGGTTCAAATTTCATCATCGCACCCTCCCCATTAAATATTAATACATCAGACAAAATAACAAATGGCAAACGAAATTATCAAAATTTGCTGTAACATATGTTTATATATCCATTTAAGATTGCTAACCATATTTCTCGTTATCTCTATTCACCTACAATAAGAACAAAAAAAAAATCAATAGTTTTTATTAAAATTAACTGTCGTTTTTTTCGTTTCATCCTACGCACAAATATATACACGTTACGAACTAATAAAATACGTAATGATGCAGGTGTTGGTAAATCATGTCTTCTTTTACAATTTACTGATAAACGTTTTCAACCCGTACACGATTTAACAATCGGCGTTGAATTTGGTGCCCGTATGATAACAATTGATGGTAAACAAATTAAATTACAAATTTGGGACACAGGCAAGTGATTTTTTTTTTTTATTTTAATTAATTTTGGATAGATTTTTTTTCTATGTGATTTTTATGCGATAAAATCTAATGTTAATTTTTTTTTTGTCTACGATTACAGCTGGTCAAGAGGCATTCAGGTGTGTGTGTGTTCAATAATTGTTATATTCATTATATTCATATAAGTTCTAATATGAATTATAAAATAGTTCTTCTTTATTGTTTTATTATTTTAAATTTGAACATAAAGGAATTAATTTATTAAGTGTTGCATATTATGGTAAAGAAAGACATGCATTTGACTTTGATTTTCATTCTTTCATTTTAAGATCAATTACCCGATCCTACTACCGTGGAGCAGCTGGTGCACTTTTAGTGTACGACATAACTAGAAGAGAAACATTCAATCATTTAACAACATGGTTGGAAGATGCAAGACAACATTCAAATTCAAATATGGTCATTATGTTAATTGGTAACAAGAGGTATAATCCATTTCTTTCTATTTTTATTTTATTTATTTCAATATTTTTTTTTTTTTCATTACAAATAAAAATAATACATTTATGTACATACTTAAAACACAGTGACTTAGATTCCCGTCGTGAAGTAAAAAAAGAAGAAGGCGAAGCGTTTGCTCGTGAACATGGTTTAGTTTTTATGGAAACATCAGCCCGTACAGCTGCTAATGTCGAAGAAGCTTTTATCAATACAGCCAAAGAGATTTATGAGAAAATTCAAGAGGGTGTTTTTGATATAAATAATGAGGTAATAACAGTGCAAACATTAATAATCATACAACGAAAACATTTATTAATTGTCTTCGTTTTACAATTTGATGAAATAGGCAAATGGTATCAAAATTGGACAACAACATTCCCCAACAAATCCGTCATTACCCGGTGCTGGTAGCCAAGGCAATCAAACTGGTGGTGGATGCTGTTAAGTTAAAAAAAAAATGAATGAAACGAATATTGTGTGTAGTTAAAAATCAACTACTGTATATTTTGCGTGCGTAAAATTAATCGCGACACAAACATTTTTACATTTTTAAAATACCAACTAATAATATATTAAAATTAATTATAGAGGAACAAGAGAACATTGTGTGTCGTACAGTAAGTAATAATAACAACAGTAATCACAAAAACAAAAACAAAAATAAATAAATATAAAAAGAAAGGTAACGAGTTTAGTTCAGTTTTTTTTTTTTATTTTCTTGAAATAATCTTGAAATAATGCAGCAAAAAAAAAATTATTGAAATAGCGAGACTGATCGGGAGATGAAATTAAGAATTTTTTACGCCTAGAATAATGATTAACAAATGTTTCTAAAATTCTAGATAGTTTTTTAGATTAAATAATTCCTTAGAAATGAATTTCAATTAACTTGCATGGCAACGTGTGGTTAAATTATGGATAATTAAAAAAAATCTAATTTTACGTGTTTTATTGCTTGCTTCCTAATGTTAGGTAAACATATTAATAATAAAATAAAGATAAAGAAAATAGTAAAAAAAAAATACAGTTTCACTTTAATTTAAAGTTAATTGATTTAAAAAAAAAAAAGAGATTAAGCGACAAAATTGAGTAGATTTTAAGATATTTCAAAACGTTATTAAGCGAATTAAAAAAAGAAAAGAAAAAAAAACGAATAAGCCCAATATTTTTAAATATACGTAACCTTAACGCCCAATCATTTAGAAAATGACATTTTTTTGCTTTCTTAAGTCTATTCTAATTTCAATTCGTTTATCTTGTAATCATTGCTATATTTATTTAACATATTGTGAAAAGAGAAAACAAAAAAATAAACTATTTTCTTTACCAAACTGGGCCTCAAAACATACACTTCCAGCTATAATTTACATCAATTATCTACCAAATATTTTCATTTGTTTTATTATTTTGTTTTCATACATCAGTAATTTTGATGTTGTCACAAAAATAATTAACCATTTCCTAATATTTCTTATTTTACAAATGGTTTTAAAAGTATTTTTTACATAAAGACCACACAATAAGCCAATCATGGTACTACACTTACTCCATAAAATATATTTATAAACAAAAAAAAAATATATATATAAAATATCTATAAGTATCAGATCGTTACCATTCTTTTTTTCAATAATCTAAATTATTTTTTTTCAAAATCTAAATTAAATTTTTAAATATCAAAAAAAAAAAAGAAAAACATGAAAAAAATTATAAAATAAAAAAAAGTTCTGCTTACTTTTACCTTACTTTAAACTTTACTTACTTTATTAATTGTGTTATTTTTTTAAACTGAAAAGACCCTATTTTAATTAAGTTCGAGATCTATAAATAATAAATAATATTAAAATATTCTAAATACGAAAAATTATTATTCAACTTTAATTTCATAATGAATATAAAAAAAAAATAGGCTGACTTAAAAAATCTAATAGACACGCGCACGGTCCATATAAATTTAGTATAATATTATATTTAAATTATGAGGAAATATTATTATTATTATTATTTTTATTGTTTTTTTTTTCTCTTTTTTGTTTTAAGAGTTTTTTGTGAATATTTTACGATTTATAAACAATAAATATTTTTTTTTTAAATTAATAGAAGAAAATTAAAAAAAAAAATGCTGGAGTTTAACCTCTAATTAAAAACTATAAATAAATATTATTTTTTTTAAATAGATTTTATTTTACTTGTTCTTTTTCTTTTTTTTTTTTTTTACCTAATCCGGGTATATTTAAATATTTAGATAGCTTTTATTATTTACACAAAAACAAATGAATATTTTTTTAAACAACATTTTTTTTTATATACAAATTACTAGAATTTCACAAATAAAATAAATTGAAATCAAAGAATTGTCAGAATTTAGCGCCAATTTCTTTTTGCTTTATGCGCAACTATTTTTTACTAACTAGAAAATAGAGGGCGAAAGGCAATTCCAATATTTTAAATTATTATGCAGAAGTTTGCAGACGCAGTCTCAATAATCGATTTAAAATTAAAAATAATAAAAAAAAAAAAATTAATGAATTTGTTGTAAACTCAAAAATATAAAATATTAAGATTGAAAACACATTCATATGTATATCATCTGCAAACAATTTTTCTTTTTTTATTTCTGTAGTACTAAGTTGATAAAAAGAAAAAAATGAATGAGAAATACTTACTTACATCACCCAAAAAATAAAAAAAAAAAAAAACAGAAAATTAAATACGAAATCTTTTTAAATAGTTACACACGGATCACCAAAAATAAAAATATTTACACCTTCATAATATACATGTCTTATATTGAATATACAATTAAATTACATAATAAACTATTATATAATAATCAATAACTTGTTTTTAATTTTATTAATAATTTCGATTTAACATTATGCTGCGAAAGGTTTTTGGTACACGGCTTCATAGAAATTTCAAAAAATCGTAGTAGGTACATATGATTTTTTGTATTATTTTCATGAAAATAACGTTTATTTAGGATCACAAAAAAAAACATTTTTTCTTTTTCAAAATAAAAACCTTTAAATAAACGTGTATTTATTAATTAAGCGCAAAACCACCAAAATAACGTTATAAACTGTGATCACCCAATTTTTGCGATTATCTCGTTTTCTAGCCATTGCACACCAAACCTTACTAATTCAAATGTCGTGAATCGAATTGTAATAAGCTGAAAACTGTTGGACACTACTTTGAGGGTTTAAATTATGGTTTTTATCTAATTTTATGAAGTTCAAACTTTCATCCCCTCCAAAGTGATAGACTGAGAATTGAACGAGAAAAGTCATACATGAAGCAAATGTGTGTTTTCACAATACATACTTAAATTTAATTGAATTCGTAGGCCTGTTTGTGAGATATTTAAAAAAAAAAAAAAACAATTTTTTAAGCCATAATCCAAATTTTTAAATAGTCAAAAATCATAGACAGATATGTTCTAGACCATCATGCATAGCACAATTCGGCGAGGAAATATCGATTTAGTATTGCTTGGTGTGCTATACAATATACATACATACATTGATGTACAATGCATAGAAGTCGATATAATTGCAAAAAAATTAAAAATAACGAACTATTTTATAGACTTATTTAACTGCATCATCTAGTTCTACTCAGTTTTTGTCAAATTCGTTTGTGCGGGATGATAATTCAGCAACCAACAATTTGTATCATGAAAATCATTATAATACCTTACATATTTTATGGTATTTGTTTCTAATTAAAGATTAATTTCATTTAGAATGATCGATAGGTTGATGGTCTATACATATATTAAACAGTTATTGTTATGTTTTAGAAAATCACCCTATCTTTGTTGATTTTTGGATGTAAATAATTTGCTTCACATAAAGGTTTTTAATTCATTCATTTTCCTTTAATAATATCAAAAATTTAAATATGCTACTAATAATAATGTCAGCTGCTGAAATTTTTTTATAATTGTATCTCACAAAATGTAATAGGTTATACAAAATACTTAAATGAATATATTGAATTGAATTGATGGATGTAAATAATATATTTTTAAGTTTTCCAAAGTACTATTTGCATACAGAACGGCTTATTTCTGTGAGCATAGATTTTATTTTAATTTCTTGATAGAATAAAAAGGTCGACTCAAGAGGCATTTAGACAAACATTTTTTCTTATTTTTTTCAAAGCAATATTATTTCTAAATTTATAAATATATAAACGAAGAAACTATCTTTAGGAAAAGTTACTCTAAATTGCAAATAAATATAGATTTCATCCATATAATGTACACAGCGATAGGCGTACTTATGCACGCGAAATAGAAATAAATATTGTACTTTAAGTATATTTTTGGGTATTTACAAGTACCTATTGTGAAAGTAGGTAATTTTGTTGGTGACAGAGGTTATCCACAAAATTAAAACAAAGAAATTTCATATTTTTTCCATATATCTTACACACAATTTTCTATGAGAGCGAAAAAAAGTCTTCATAGTTTTGCGTGTAATAAAAAAAAGTAAATCCTACCAAAAATCCATGTTTTTTTTTACGAAATTTTAAAATTCCATGGTTTCTCCATGATAATTTCAGACCATTTCATAATCCATGCATTTTGAAGAACACCAGGTTTTTTCAGAATGTAGGCAACCTGTGATGTAATTATATCAAGAATTTGAAAACCAATAGGTAGGCACCTAGTAGCGGTACTCATGAAAGTGCTTTTACAACATGTGCCGGTAAGTAGTAATTTATGAATTTAAAGTACAATATGTCAAATAGAAGTATTTAAGTGCGCTCATTTTTGAAATATTCTTAAAAGTATAAATTTAACATCTAAATAACTTACCGCTGAAACATTATAAGAACTCATTACTTAATATCACAGTAGAACTTGTTATGCGACCACCCTTCATGACCGGCTAAAATCGGTCACTTTAGACAAGTGTTAACATTTTTGTTAATTTGACCACTGGTCAATTAACAAAAAAGTTACCACTTGTCTAAAGTGACCGGTCCCGAAGGGTGGTCAATATAACAAGTTCTACTGTATTAGTATTAGGTTTCGATATGCTTAATTGCTTATCTTAATTACATTATTACAAGAAAAAATTCCATTATGTGTATTTAAAATATTTACAGGTTAATATTACACAAATTTCCAACAAAATTGTAGACTCCGAATAAAAAACTATTTATATATTATTCTTATATAATATATACGTATATATAATTGTATTCAATCAACCTAAACGAAAATCAGTAGTTATTGTTTCGGTAACAGCCGTAGTAAACATTTCAGCGAAATAAAAGGTAGTAATCATATTAAATTTAAAAACATTAAATATATGTTTTATTCACATATTGTTTTTTTTTTTTTTTTTTTTTATATATATTACAATTACATCAATAGTTGAATACACTTATTAATATTATAATTTATAATATAATTATTAATTTTTTATTTTTTTTTTTTTATACTTATTTAATCATAATTATCTTATGGCCCTGTATGGATGTTCTATTTTAAATTTCTTAATTTTTTTTTTTTTATTTTTAATATTTTTTTCTTTTTTTATATAAACATCGACGAATTAATTATACACTTTTTCAAGATTAGAAGTACCTAAGAGGTATCTAAGTGTTTTTTTTTTCTCTGTGTGTATGTGGTATAAGTAAGTTAATATTAAATACAGTCAGTAGTTTCTAGTATCTAAAATGTTGATCTTCGCGTAGTTAACTATACTATGCAATAATTATTTTTTTTTTTTTTTGTATTGCGCAATATTAATATTATCTTATTTTCCATTTTTAATTTTAATCGTACTTTGATTTTTTTTAGTATTTCCATTGAAATTTGTATTATTTATTTTTATTTTGTTTGTTTTTCTTTTCTTGTTTTTTAAAAATATTTTGTTTTTGTGGTTATTAGTTATATTTTTTTTTTTTTTTCTTTTTATTAATTTATTTACATTTTTATATAAATTCAGAAATGGTATACTTCGTCATCACTCGTCACAGCATATACCCGCAAAATACCCATAATATTGTTCAAAAAAAAAAAAAAAAAAGAAAAGATTATTTAATACAAAACAATAATTAAATGAAAATAAAACATAATTAAACAAATCGTTTATTGTAATTGTGTGTAGCAGAAGAAGAGACAGACGTAGAGAGAAGATATAGATTTATAAAAAAGAAAGCAAAGCACACATTCTGAATTTCGTCAATTTTAAGTACCTCCTACTTTTTTTTATACATTAATTATTAATTAATTTTAGTATTATTGTTTGTTTTTTTCTTTGTTGTTGTTGTTTTGTTTTCAATTTGTGTCAAGTAAATGTTATGGTTTTTTATTTTTATTTTTTTTTATTCTTCTTGTTAATTGTATTTGTTGATAGTTTTCTTTTTAATTTTTCATTTTAAGCGTACATTTTGCCAATTATTTTCACATCTGCAAGCTTCGCTTATAGATTAAATGTATATCAATATTCTTAATATTATTGGTATTAGATTGGGTACTCTTCTGTTATTATCAAGATCATGTTGTCGATTCGGTCGATGTTTCCTCTTTCAAATGATGATGTAAGTCTTGAATTTCTTGTAAAAATGGTTTATCGCCCACATGGATTTTAATATGATTGTTAAGTGTACTTGATTGCCTAAATTGCTTTTTGCAAACCTATATCAAATTTTACAAAATTTATATTAAAAATGCTTAATCGAAAAATTATAATTATAAATTTGTTATTTAAAAAAAAACAAAACAAAACAAAACAAGACAAGAGAATACAAAACTTACGGCGCATTCAAAAGGCTTTTCACCCGTGTGAATTTTGGTATGATTTGTTAATGTGCTCAACTGACGAAACAATTTATTACACTGAAATTTAGAAAAATAAATTAATAAAATTTGATGAAAATATTTGTAAAATAGAGTATTTACATATGAGCAGCTAAATGGTTTTTCCCCTGTGTGTATTTTAGCATGATTCGTTAACGTACTGGATTGACGAAACTTTTTGTCACAAATCTAAATTAAAAATAAGAAATTAAATTAATTTCTACTTATTCTTTTTTCTTCTTTTTTTTTTTGGTTCTTGACCTCAAATTTTGTTATTTTATTTAAAAAAAAAATAAAAAATATGCTTACAGCACATTTGAATGGTTTTTCTCCGGTGTGAATTTTAAAATGATTGGTCAGTGTGCTCAGCTGGCGGAATTGCTTCTCGCATATTGCACATTGAAATGGCTTTTCACCACTGACGGTCATTGTAATTGTACGACTTAGGGCTCTCGACATAAGCGGCAACAAATACAATTTACGTTCCCTTTAGTCCAGTATTTTCCTTCAAAATTAAAAATTAAATGCGATTTCGCTATTTTTAAAGTGGCGATTCTTTCTATAGTCATTGACGATTTAAATATATTGAAATTTTATATGAAGACTTCATCAAATAAATATTGGAAAAATGTATAATCTGCAGCCATGTTTAATTAATCTGAAATTTATTAAAAAGAATATAAATTTGCTTGTAAATTATCATCGAATGCATTAATAATTGATAATAATATTCAAAGGTTTCAATTCAAAATAAAACCAAAAACTCTGTTATTGTTACAGTTACAGCCATATTCGTTCAACAAAATTTGATGCAATTGATTTATGTAATCGAATGAATATTAATATTTTCTAAGCGTTTATCTTTAAATAGACACTACTTAAATTCTAACTGCACCGCACTTATTATTCATTCTGACGTCATTAGTATAGGCATTCTATAATTGTTATAGAAAAATAAACATGTGTGTTGTTGTTACATCAATTGTGTTAAATTTATTGTACAATTCACTGAATAATAAAACAAAACTAAAAACCAGAACCAGTAAGATCACATTAACAACAAACCCATCTAGATAATAAAATAACCAATAAAATTTCCATCAATACAAAAAATATTTCTTTCTATTTAATATTTCTAAAATAAGTTTACTCATAATTTCTCTTCATGTTCCTAAAATATAAAGCACTAAAAGTTAGGTTAAACCAACTTCTTATTTAATTTCACTGTCAATTCAATATCTTTAGGTGCATCGTTGAAAACAAAAAAAAAAGAAAAAAAAATCTAAAACTTTGGTAATAATTTTGTGTCACTGGACGATAATTGAAACGCTTTAGTTTGAAACTATTTTAAAAAGACGAAATTATATAGCATTTGTTTACAAATATAATAATAGTCTTTACCTCAATCAAACGTGTTCAATCTTAAAACATTATTTCACCGTCACCATTCACGGACAATCTATCTACATTCTTCTATCAGCCATTTTCATATAACACAAAACGTACCTTTATTTACAATAACTAATAATATTTACGTTTCTATTTCATTAATATTAGATTTTATATTAATTTTTCGTTTCAATTTTTTTGTTTACGAAAATTAGTCTGATATTTCTAAGCGTAAAATTACCAAAAAAAAAAAAAAATCTGAAATTTAATTCCTGATTATTGAGACTGAACAGCAGAGCTATATTATAGGAAGCGAATTGATGCAAAGTTAGATGCGAATGATTGTTTGTTTAATGAAAAATTGACAATATAGAATAGACCCTATACGAGAATCATATCGCTTTTGGGTCGGTAACAGAGATTTTTGAAAATAATTAAATTATTTTTTAAAAATAAATAAATAATTTACTTAAGTATTTTCTAAGCTGTTATCCCCGTTATCCCGTATAGAATATTAATATTCATATTCAAACCCAGAAATGGCATGTTCAGTCTTCAGAGTGAATCACAAGCATCTAGCCGATACACCTGTGTTTATGACCGCGATCGTGCATGGTATGTCCAAATACTCTAGTTGAGCTAGCATTCTGATACTGAACCACGTAGTTATATATAAATGTAATACAAATATAATTATAAATATAAATATAAATATAATTTGTAATAGTAGTACAGTACAGTACCATTATCGATATAGCAATATAAAGTACATAGTTGGCTGCGCTCCGCGCACTATACTATATATCACTAATATTTTTATTATTGCTATATATCTACGTGGTGACTATGGACCCACACATCCAGCGATTTCTATGCAATGAGTTGTGCTCTAATAAAGCCAGCAGGAAGTCGTAATGAAAGATCTTATATCATGTAAATACACTTCAGTACTGTATAGGTACTTCAAGGTATACATTAGTGGTACAGGGCTAACCGCTCAGCATTCAGTCCTAAAGGGTCCATTATCCGCAGGTATATGTAATTTATGGTACATGCATATATTTTCAGACAATACAGACTGGTGAGTGCGCTTTTAGACAGTCAACGTACTCGATTACATTTTTTTACCAGCTGAAAGTTCTTTTGTATCATGTTATCTATTTTACGTCCATGGTCATACACAGCTCATTGTATCCAAAATGAGTCATGCCATTGGTAGTTTCGCACAGTTGCTCTCTCACAATAGGACAACGTTACCTAACACTCCGTTACATGTTACACATATCTAATTTGTATAGTGTGTGTGTAGTCACAATTACACCTACCTAACAATTTTATGTGTACTGAACGGCACCGGTACCCTTTAAAGCACCTCCAAAGAGAATCCCACAATTCAGAAATGACTTCATTTGTATTCATTATACTTATGTTTCATATACCGACTCCTACCTACGTTTTCTCGAGTCGTTAAATCCGTTTTGTAGGCAACGAATCAAAATAACGT
>JAABKK020030790.1:0-15626 GCA_011634745.2 Catotricha subobsoleta
AGCAAGTCAATACCTTTCAAATAATATATTGTTCATTCGTAGTTTACTACGAAGTTCGTAGTTATTAGATTTTGAAATATCGATTTTTACTACGTAGTAAACTACGTATGCTCAATATATTATTTGAAAGGCATTGATTTACTCTAACTGTCGCGAAGAATACATCAGAAATACAATTACTTGTAACGTAACCAAATTGCAGTGCTTTAAATTTGCAATATTGACAACTTCAAGAGCCTCAAGCACATCGAAATTTAACTTATTTTCAAAATCATTTATACACTTCGTTACTCAGGAGACCAAATGCTACTTAAAAAATGATGGTACCGGCAGTTCTGAAAAATTCGATCCACCCTAATAAATAGCGTATTATCAATCTTATTACCCGTATTAGAATTATAAAATTAAAATTGTGTTTATTGTCACATAGAGAGGTTTTTATTTATTTTTTATAATTAACGTTGATACATTTCGTAGAAAACCAATATAAATATCAATCTTCGATTGAATGGGATTTTAATGATTAATAAATAGCTGTGTCTTAGATGATCGATATTCAATATAGTTACATTTTGTTTTTTTCTTTTTTAATTCAACATAAAACAACATGTCGTTGTCTCGTATATATCCGAAACATGTAGTGCGAACCACGAAAATGGCAGAAGTATATAATTTTCTAATTATTAATTTATAAATTTACAAATTTTTTTTTATAAATTTTTTGATTCAAAATTTTTAAACAATTATATCGATAAATGAAAATTAAAACATTTAAACCAAAAAAAATAAATAAAGATAAACAATAAATTCCATTAAAAATTGAACGATTGTCAAATCACGCAAACAAAAATGAGAAGAACTCATCCAGTGAATCTCCACTTAATTCTTCTTATCGCATTTTTTTCTCATATTTATTTGATTCAGGTTTCATGGTAAAGAAGAAGTTAAAGCAGGTGGTCGTTACAATATGACATTAGAAATCGATCAAAAATTATATCATATGGCCCGCTTGGAAATATCAAAAGTAACGACTGGCGATAAAGGGGAATATAGAGCCATTGCTCGAAATAAACATGGCGAAGGTGTTGCAACAATCAATCTCAACTTTGAGGGTAGCGGAAAACCAAAGTAGAATTTTTTTCTTTTTTTCTTTCTTGATTTTTGTTTTTTGTTTTTTTTTTTTTTTTTTTTTTATAATATCCACAAGAAATTAATGTTTTAAATATGGATTATTTTTATGATTTTTTTTTGTTTCGGAAACTCAAAGCATTGTATAAATGTTTTCGTGTACTACAATGCCGATTTTTTTTTTTTTAAATTTTACTTACTAATTTTTACCTAAGTTCTTATGAAAAACAAGTATCCTAAAACTAAGAATATTAATTGACATTTTGAAGAATACCCGATGGAAAATCACCGCGTTTCCCCAAAAAACCAACAATACGCCAAGAAGGTGATCTACTTATAATGGAATGCATATTGGAAGCACATCCGGTACCAGATATAACATGGTTTCAAGTTGACAAAGCTATTGTGGATTCAGATCGATTAAAAATGTCACGTAAAGCCACATCAAAAGATACTTATGTTTTGACACTGGAAATAATGAATCCAACTCGAGAAGACGGTGGCAATTATCGATGTAATGCATTCAATAGTTTTGGCGAAAGTAATGCAAATATTGCATTGAATTTCCAAGGTATTTAAAAAAAAAAAATCAAAATAAATTGACAAAACCGATATCCAGAAAGAAATTTTGAAATTGCATAGAGTACAAGCGCGTTTCGTTACAATTACATAAAAATAAATAAATATCATCTGCAGTATATTTTGTGTAACTGGTAAGTAGATGCATTGTAATGATAACTGGATTTCGTCGATAGTAAATCTACATTATTTCAACAATGTTAGTTTCCGGGGTGGCTAGGTTTATAACAAAACAATCATCGTTAATACTAAATATATAAAAGAATTTTGATTAAAACGGATTTATTTGTTAAAATGCTTTGCACTAAAATAAAATAAACAAATAAAACATTTTAGCACAGACCAAACAACACAATCTTATATACCAAAAAAATGAGGAAGAATTTTATTATAATAAAATACACCACACAAGTTTTTTTTCTTTTCTTTTCTGTTCATCTCAAAAGAAAAAAAAAAAAATAAAAGAAGAGGTTTTTTGTTATCCGTTCTTAAAAGTTTACTCATAAAATATAGGTGGCGAGGATGCAAATGGTTTTGCACCATCGTTCATTGAAAAACCACGAATTATTCCGAATGAGGCTGGTACATTAATTACAATGAAATGTCGTTGTAAGGCAAAACCAGAACCAGTTGTAACGTGGTATCGTGGACAAGAGGTTGTCAAGGAGTCATCAAAGATTTCAATTAAATCTTCGTCCACTGAAGAGGATATTTTTGAATTAGTGCTTGAAATTAAGGTAAAACAAAAGCAAAACAAATTTTACATCTTAAAAAAATGTAATCATCGATTATTGAATGCAACTATGCTTTCTTACCAAAAAAAATAGGATCCAAGCGCACCAGATGGTGGCACATATAGATGTCATGTAAAAAATGAATATGGCGAAAGTAATGCCAATTTGAATTTAAATATTGAAGCTGAACCAGAACCAGAAGGTGATGGTCCAACATTCGTTGAAAAACCACGTATTGTGTCGGAAAATAATGGTAAATTAGTCATTATGGATTGCAAAGTAAAAGCAAATCCGCGACCAGATATTGTATGGACACATGAAGGAAACGTAATCACCGAAAGTAGTCAAATCAAAATGTCAATAGAAGAAAAAGGTGATATTTATTACATAAAATTGGAATTAATCGATCCAGGTTTAGATGCGTCCGGATTATATAAATGTAACATTAAAAATCATTTGGGAGAACTAAACGCAAATCTAACATTAAATATTGAAAGTAAGTATTATTATCTGGTATTAAATTGACATTTATTGCAATGGCAAGTTATTTAAAATACTAATACGTTTGTTATGAATTTCAATTGTCTATTATAGTTGTTCCGGTTATAAAAGATAAACCTAGAATCATCAAAATCATTAAAAAGAAAACGGTTGTCATTGAATGTGTTGTTGTAAGTAAATTTGAACCAAGATGTACATGGTTCAAAGAAACGAATGAAGTTAGAGAAAGTTCAAGACACAAAGTCGAAATTCAACAAATTAAAGACGGTGAATTCGCCGTTAAATTGGAAATATCTCAAGTTGTTGATAACGACAAAGGTTCCTATAAATTAATAGCAAAGAACGAAAAAGGTGAAGCTGTATCACAAGTTGTTGAACTCATTGATATACCAACTGGCGAAGAAGAACGTAAACCAACTAAACCACAAATAGTAAAACATTTAGTTGACGAAACAATTGAAGAAACCCGAACATTAGAGCTTACGGTTCAATTGAAAGAAACTGATAAAAAATCTAAAGTTACTTGGTATAAGAATTCAACTGTTATCAATGAAACATCAACCATTAAACAAACCTTTGATGGACAAACATCAACCTTACGAATTTCGAAAACAAAACAATCTGAACACACGGCAACATATCGATGTATTATTAAAAATGATGTTGGTCAAGATGAATCATCAGCTAAGATTGTTGTGAAAAAAGTGATCGAAAAAAAGAAGAAGAAGGAAGAAGAGGAAAAGAAGGAGGAAGAAACCAAAGTCGAAGAGGAGGAAGCTGAAGAGAAGAAGGGTCCATTCGACGTTAAACTTAAGAAGGCACAACAAAAGAAATCTGAAATTGAGGTAAGCAGACTAATTTTCTTTTCAATGTTACAAAATATTAAAATTCACAAGAGATTTTTTTTCTCTTGAGTTTACAAACCTGACTGTAATTAATATTTAAATAAAAGCTAATTAGTATATTATTATTTAAAATCTATATTCAATAAATTTAATGGTATTAGTTATAATATTCGTAACTAAAACGAAATAATAATAGATAAGTAATCGGTGAAAGAAGTTATTTATTTCATCATTTCCGTATTAAGTGTTAAATGTTGTAAAACTGTCTTTTTCTATGTCTATTAAGGAACAAGAAGAAATTAAAACTGAAGAAAAAGTAGAAGAGAAGGAACAAAAACTTCAGGTAAGAAACGTGACTAATATTTTATTTCTCATTCACGAACTAACCGAGAGCTTTGTGTTCTTATATTATATATAACCAATGTACCGCATCGTGAAATAAAGTTTTTATTTTTAATAAATCTTATGTTTTACACATTTTACTTTCAAACAAAAGCACATTATTCTAATTTTTAAAATTTTAATTCCTAATTATGCACATGGAAATCACACTACCCACATTGCACAATGACTGTTTTAAATTAATGTGCAAAATGTATATATATACACCAACACACCTAATTAAAACCACACACACACACACACACATATGAAATCAAAAACAGACTCCACAAGAACCAGCTGACGAAGAAGTTGACGATTTTTGGGCAACGGCAGATGATGATGTTGCACCCAAGAAACCAAAAGAAGCTAAAGCTGAAGAGAAAATAGAGCCCAAAGGGGCTCAGGAAAAGGCAAAAGTTAAAAAGCCTGAAGAAACTAAAGAGGCAGAAGAGAAAAAACCAAAAACTACTAAAAAAGATGTTAAAAGCAAGACCAGCAAAAAAGATGATGTCATTACTGTTGAAGAAGAAGAAGAAATAGAAACTGAAGAAGAGCGATCTGAGTCAATATCAATTAAACCTTCCGAAAAAGAAAAAGTGCCAGAAGAAAAGAAGGCAATTGACGCCAAAAAAGCAGCTGATGAAAAGAAGGTGATTGACGACAAAAAAGCAGTTGATGAGAAGAAAGCAGCTGATGAAAAGAAGGTAGCTGATGAAAAGAAGGTAGCCGATGAAAAGAAAGTAGCTGATGAAAAGAAGGTAGCTGATGAGAAAAAGGCAGCTGACGAGAAAAAAAAATCAGCTGACGAGAAGAAAAAAACAGCTGACGAGAAGAAGAAAGCAGCTGAAGAGAAAAAGGTAGCTGAAGAGAAAAAGGTAGCTGATGAGAAAAAAGCAGCTGATGAGAAAAAGGTAGCTGATGAGAAAAAAGTAGCTGATGAGAAAAAAGTAGCTGATGAGAAAAAAGTAGCTGATGAGAAAAAAGCAGCTGATGAGAAAAAGGCAGTTGATGAGAAGAAGGTAGCTGATGAGAAAAAAGCCGTTGAAGACAAGAAAGTCGCTGAAGACAAAAAAGTCGCTGAGGTCAAGAAAGCTGCAGAGGAAAAAAAAATCGTTGAAGAAAAGAAAATCGCTGAAGAAAAGAAAGTTGCTACAGAGAAAAAAGTCGCTGAAGAAAAGAAAGTCGCTGAAGAAAAGAAACTTGCTGAAGAAAAGAAAGTTGCTGAACAGAAGAAAACTGACGAGGACAAAAAAGCAGCTGATGAAAAGAAAGCAGTTGACGCTAAAAAGAAAAGAGAAGTTGCGCCCAAAGAAGAAGATTCAAATAATATTGATGATATTTGGGGTAGTAACGAAGATGACGTGAAACCAATTGAGACGAAACGAAAACTATCAAAAATTAAAGATGATATAAAAGATTCAACACCAACTGCTGAGGTACAATTTTATACATCACATTTATATATTATATACTTACATCTTACATACTTACATTAATTTTATTATTGTACACTATACAGTTTTCATTATGCATGTTAAAATTCAAATATTTAATAATTAAAGCAAATGTCCTAATTTTCCAGCTTAATTGTATCAAAATATTATTTATTTAGTATTCATTCTTTGATTCGTTCAACATTAAAAAAAAATCAATTACTAATTATTTCATAAGCAAAAATTTAAAAATTTCCCAAATTGGCTGGACACATCCATGTCCCTAACAGAAATATGTTTTAATTAAACGTTAGAAATCGATAAATTAGTTTGTAATTAAAAATCATCTCTTTTAGTTTAGTAAAGAAATTTTTTGTATTTATGTTACCATTATTTTATATGTATCCATAGGAAATTGTAACAACCACAAAAGATGATGCAAAGAAACCGAAAACAAAAGTTGTTAAAAAGAAAGAGGAGGTAAGGTTTTCATATTGTCTTCTGTTATTCCTTTAATAGGATTTTCTCATCTATATTTTCTGTTCCGTCAAAATCATTAATCAAATGTATCTGTATTTGTGTTTGTTTATATATGTGTCCATTCCGTCATAGGCCAAACCAGATCAAACTATTGAAAATGGAAATGTCGAACCTGAACCAACAACAGAGCCAGAGGTAATTAAATTATATAATATCGTAATACGTTTTTCAAATCAATAAAATTAATAATAATTACGTTCATTTTTATTTTGGTAATAATGTTTTCGAACGTTAATATATTTTAGCATTTAAACATGTCCTTTTTTTATATTCACAGAAAATAGAGCTTGAAAAAGTGGAACTACGAAAAACTAAGGTAAGCTATAAATTAAAATATGCGAAATTACAGCTTTTTACGGATTTATTATTTACTTACTTAGCAACACTATTACTTTTCCTATGATCCAATTACAAAAACATAATTATTTTCAATCATTTAGGACATTGAACCCACTAAAGACAAAGAAATACCAATCATTACACCACCAACAGAAAATGACAGTCCTAAAATCATTGAAAAGACCCCGGAGGTAATTTCAATACAATACATTTATATACAATATACATAATACTAATACAATATATACTATCATCATCAGCAATAACCATATAATATAGACCACATAACAAAACATTCATTACAAAATATAGTTAAGGGCAGTACGGTAACGTTAGAACCTATCCCCAAGTGGACCTATGCATACTTTGGAAAGTCAATTTTGGAACAGTATACTTTACAAAGTATGATTTTTTGCAAAACATACATTATATGATGATATGCCTTTGTATACATCACAAAGTATATTCTAAGATATACTTTGTAAAGTATATCAATTATACTTTGTAATGTATGCTTTTCAATAATTCATACTTTGTAAAGTATACATACATTTGTTCCAAAATATGACTTTCCAAAGTATGCATTTTGCATACTTTGAGTGACCACTAGGGATGGTTCTTAATGTAAGGAAATTGGACTAACCTCAATCCATAAGATTTATTCGTTATTCTAATTTCCTTAAAATAAGTACTTTAAAGATAACGTTTCACAACTACTGTTTGGTTTTTAAAAATTAGCTATAATACCAAGATTTGCGAATATATAATTATCTATCACAAAATCACATACACCTTACGATGCACAAGAACAAAAGTAAAGAGAAAAAGCACACACACACACACACCCAAACACACAGAAGGTGATCAATTCTATAATTCTAATCAGCATTAGTCGTAGAAAAAGAATGCAGCAATAGTTTCTTCGATAAATATTATGCTAATTATGAATTGAGCTATAGAAAATAATTATGCTATTTATGTATATAAATAATGCTTATAAGCTTCATCATTTTTTAAATACCCACTAGGTTTTTATTTGTGTTCTACTTTCCCTTATAAGCCCAAATTAAATCTTTTAATATTAATTATTTGTTGATGTTGCTACATTTATACCATAATTTTTCTAGAAAGATAAATTTGAATTAAGTTATATTGGTATAAATAATAGGAAACTCCTACTACTACTCCTAGGAACCGCGACGATGATCAACATCATTGTTGTCGTCCTCCAATTAAAATAAAATTGAAATTTGATAGTCCTATTGAAGTACAGCTACGTCCAGTTGAACGTGACCTATCTAAAAATATTTCTACGAAAAAACATGAAAATCGTATAAGCAAGGTATTGTTTTCGTACATTTTTGATATTCAACTTCTTTCTTTTCACTTACTTTGATTTGATATTCTTCATCTTCATCTCCTTCTTCTTCTTCTTCTTCTTCTTCTACTTCTTCTTTTACTTTTATTGTAAGCACTATAAAGCTGCACTCTAGCGCAGACTATAATTTGTAGTTAATTTGAAAATAGAAATAAGATAAACTGAACATCCTATTTGTTGCATCTAGAAATTTGAATAGCAGATAATAGACAACTATCGGCTGCTCTCCTACTGCTTTGCAATGAATCTATCTATGGATGCAAACATTCGTTACCTGCATTCATACACAAATCTATACATCTATGGTTTTATTTATTATCTATTGAAATTTTAATTATTTCTATAAATAAGTAGCACACTCGCTTACTTTCGAATAAAATCTATTTACTTGCACCTGCACTTGCACATTTTCTATTTCAGTATGTTTTTTTTTTCTCTCCGTTTTGTAAGTATCGTTTAATTTAGTGTTCGAATAGACAATATTTAGTGTTCCTATGTAGCGACAGTCTTGAAATTTGCACATTATCTATTATATTAATTCAAGTATAATATTATTTAAAATAAATAAGGAAAAAAATACATATAATTAACATCTAATTAAAGGCATTCACACAAAAAACATTCCACTATTGATATATTCTTATTGTATACAAAAACTTATATATTTACAGCGCCAATGTATTTGAATTTATTTATCGCATTTCTTTTAAAATTATAATATGTATTTTGCTATTAATTTTGAAATAATAATCAATTATATAAATTGACATCGAACCCCACCCACAATCCATTCAAATAAAACAGGAAACGTTATCGTTGAAACAAGAATTTCAATCAGAGACCCGTAAGCGCTCAACCGCAGATATACTAACAGTGACAGGATCAGCGTTGTCATCTGTTGTGACAATATCGGCAACAGCATCAGGATCAGCATCTACAAAAACATCAACATCACTAGTTGCAGAAGAACAAATTCAAACTATTAGCAGCATTAGTAATGCTAGTAAAAATGTTCGTTCGACTTCAGTGTTTCAGGAAGATAATTTTGAATCAGAGTCGCAGGAGCTTGCTTCGTTTTCTACTAAATCATCCAGATCTTCTTCTCTACAGGTACTCTCTTTCCTCCCTCTCTCTCTCTCTCTCTCTCTCTCTCTCGTTTTTCCCTAAAATTATCCAACCATACTCATTCTGGTATCAACACATTTAAGTAGTTTTTACGATAAGTTAAAATTCATAAAACCCACATCAACAACAACAACAACAACAACTTTAAATAAGTCGCGCAACTCTTGCGAGATACTTAATGGGCAGAATCAGTTTTTATTTTCTGAAAAATTTATACAATTGTTGTTATTGTGACTAACGCATATTAATTAATAATCTCATATTTGCAAGAAATTAAAAAAAAAATGTATTTCAATAATGTCATTTTTATAAAAATCTTAATCATTTAATCGCTTCTATTTATGGTCAAATTCCATTAATCATAATTTATATGCAAATTTCCAGAATTTTTAATTTTCGAAATAGTTTTCAAGACATTCTTACACATCGATAATTACAAATTTTCCTCAAAATATTTTACGATTAGTTATGGATTCATTTCCAATATAAAAATATTTATAAACAATTTTGAGAAAAATGTGGTAACCAATGAATAAATCTTATAATCTTGAAAATAAAATATTTCGAAAATTAAAAAAAGATAAAATAAAATAAAATCACATCAAAAGAAAAAACGAAAATTAAACGAATTAAGAATTTCTAATAGCATTTCTATGTGACGTTAATTGTTGAATATTCTTAAAATGTGTATTTAGGTTGAAGAAGATAAAACAGACAGTAGACGCTCATCATTAGCTGACAAGAAAGATGCTAAAAAGGTGAGAAGGTTTTTCATACAAGCACAAATCATTAATACAGATTTAAGTATAAACAAACATATTTTTCAATATCACGTAAAAACTATCCCAACCGCGTTTATGTATATGATTTTTGTATTTAATTAGGTTTATGATGTTTATGTTTTATATATCCATATGATCGTATTTTATGTAGGATATGAAATGACTATCATGTTGTATTTGAACACGAAGTAACAACACAATTATTGAAATAATAAATCATTTAAAATTTAACATAATTATGAAAATACAGATAAAAAAAAAAAATTAAAAATCAATATATATAAACAATTAAACACATAAATTTCCAATATTTTATATAAATAACATTAATTTAATAATTTGCAAATACCATACACACACACAAATAACATATAAAAATTCACACACGCAATATTTTAATATGCCACCAAACAGCCCGAGGTAGCTAAGCCCGTTATTGACCTTAGCAAACCAGAAAAATTACCAACTCTTAAGCCAGCCGATCCAAATAGGCGACCTTCAGTTAAGGTAAGAACTGGGTATAGTGACTTTCGTCAATGTTTATTAAATATATATCTATATATATATATGTTTGTGTCGTCTATGATGTTGCTGTTGCTGCTGAACTCTTTGCCTTTTAAATAATTCTCTTCAGATCGGAATCTATGTATAATTCAATCGTACATTAGTGAACCAATCAATTAGAATTAAAATTCCTATCCTATAAATGTGATAATCCACCAATACTTTCCATTAACACTACACATATTACGTACGCATATCTAATTTGTTTTATAAAATAATAAATAATTAAATATTATTTAATTGATTCTATATTAAAATACGAATGCCTTAAATAATCCCTAGTGGAATTTAGGTTTACTTTTTGTATACCATGGAAGGTCGTTTTTGGAACAAATTGTATACCTGGTACCTTCCAAGGTTTACTCCTTGCGTAACTATACCTTCAAAGGCATATTTTTTTTTGCAAAAAATACTTTATTTGGTATACTTTATATACCTTGCAAGGTATACATAATAAATACCTTGTAAGGTATATGAAGTATACCATATAAAGTATTTTTTGCAAAGAGTATACTTTGGAAAGTATACAATTTGCTCCAATAACTGCCTTTCAAGGTATATGCAATAAGTATACCAAAATTTTCCAGTAGGAATAATACATTATTTGAAGATACAATTCAGTTTGCTTACGTAAATGATCAATATTGCTTTTGTATCGTCTCATTGAAATATGATATAATTATTAAAGGTCCATTTATGCATAATTTGATATTGATCTAATGATAACTAATTTTAAGCTTTATATTTACAATGATATCTCAGACTATATTGACAGAGATATAATTAATTTGATGTGTTTACACAAAATAATTCGCTGAAATATAATTTCAACTTATGCATAATTGGTGCCATGTATTATAGGTGGGTAATAATGTTTCTAATGTGTTTTTGTTTTATTTTGTTTTTTAAATTTTTACAACATAATCCACGACTACTATTGCATCTACCACCTACAAATTGCACCATAATTCCATTAAATTACGAAAAAATTTGGCACATTTTTGTTCACGTCACCTTTATTTAAATTCACAAAATCTATTTACAAAATCACTACCACCACACCCCACATCAATGAACCAATATTGATGGTATTTGTCAATAACAGAAAGTCGAAGAGATACAAAAACCAGAAGAATTACCGAAATTACGTAAAGTTCAGGTTAAACCAAAAGAAGAACCAAAGAAAGAGGAAACAAAACGTCCAAAAGTGAAAATTCCAAAAGCGAAAAAATATGAAGAATTACCAGAAATACCTGACTATGAACGTCCCGATTTAGAAGTATACGAGGAATCAGCATTCGATCCAACAAAAGTAGAAAAATCAGTTACTACATCGGGCAAACAAGTCGCCCAAGGTGTACAATCACAACAACCAGAAATTATTGAACCAGCTAAAAATGGTTTACCAAAGGTAATTGTTAACTGACGTGCATGCTCGCACTATTTTCTTATTTTCTTTTATTGTATTATTTTGTTAATCATATCACTTTAATTATTTTATACAATATATATTTTTATTAACACCATTTTTTTTCTTTTCATTTTCTATTTAACGTCCGTTTAAAATCACCAATGTTATTTTAATTTTTCACACAAATTCAACGACACTTGATACAATAAAAAAAAAAAACAAACAAACAAATGTAGAAGGAACTTATTGTTAATGAACCGGATTCACTTAAGCCTCTTGTTATTGGTAAGGGTAAATTACCAGAAGAAAAGCCAGTTGATAGCTTACCAACACTTAGACCACCAATGCTCATAACACCTGAGGTATTAATTTATTATTACATTTGTAAATTGCCCACAAAAAAAAAACAAAAATCACACATCTAAAAAATACATTTTTTGTTATGATTTTATAATATTTTTCTTTTTCTTTTTCATTTCAATATAACTATTTTATGTATTCACTAAATACAACACACAACACACACGTCTTTACAATACCAAAATAAATAATCAAAAACAAAAAAAAAATTGTATTAAAATGCACCTTATGATTTTCCAACTAATTTCTGTTTTAATGTGCACCATCACCAAACCACACACCTAAATAAAACAACATCCATAGGACAACAAACTCGAAGATACAAAGGCAAGTACTTTTATTTATTATATATGTTTGTTTTATTTAATTTAAACGAAATTTGTGCAAGTGAAAGAGCTGTTTGTGTTAAGGGAAAGTAAAAATTAGAGTAATTTACAGCGTATTATTCTATAAATTATATTTCACAACTAAATATTAAGCATAAGTATATTAATTATTTTTTGTTTTTTTTTACATATATTTTTCCATCCATTTATAAAAAAAAATAACAAATATTCTCTCTGAACATTACTTTTATATGTCTCTGTATTTTATTTGAATTTGTTCAATTATTATTAACCGTTAAAAATATAATATCTGTGTCTGTCATACATATAAATTAGGATACTTCTGATAAATCGGCACCGGCTGAACTAAAGCCATCAAAATTAAATTTACGTCGCCCATCCTTTAAACGTGAAATTGTTGCAAACGAAAGTTTCATTGATATTCAATTGAAACCGGTGGTCAAAGAAAAAGTTGAACCGCAAATGGCTGAACAAATAGAGGGTAAAATTGAAAAGGTAAAATGAGAAATAAAATAATCAGCAAAAAAAAAAAAAATGTTACTGAGCCACACCATCATCAAGTAGCAAGTTCGGGTATACACAAAAAAGAAAAAATAAAAGAAAAAAATATAATAGGTCACAATTTTTTTTTTTTTTAAACATTAATTTTTAACTTAAGTTTACATTACATTTATGCGACCAAATTCATAAGCCAACAAGATTTTGGTGTGTAATCAGTATTTAAAAAAGAGTGTGCGCGTATTCCACAATGCAGCTACAAAAATATCTGCCATCGCCATCTCAGCCTCAGCTATGGTTTTACATTTTACTATTCTTCCTATTGTTTTATTTTCTACTATATAAAAAAAAAAATCAACTATTTGCTTACACTATATCTTTATTCTCTCTACTATTTATTTGTGTGTTTAAGTAAATTTGGCAATTTCGCTATATTTTATTTCAGCAGGTAGTTGTGAGATCTATTCTATCCATTTCGTTATATATATGTATATGCTCGGCATTTTCCAGTAAATTACATAATATATCGTAATCTTGTAATATTTTTTTTGTATTTCATTTTCTCTATTTGCGCTTAACTATTTTTGGTTTGCTACTGAAATTATAGGTAAATATATATAGATGACCATTATGGGTCAATAATGAATTCTGGGTTACTACTAAAATTTTCCAGAAATGTTACATTCCAGACAACTCGGATATGGTCAGAGCATCGCACACATCAAATAACCAACAATCTATTTCTATAAAACTAAAAAAAACTTTGAAAATTATCTATCTATATATTCTTATTTTAATACTTCTATCTAATATTTCTTCTCTTCACAAATATTATCTTCTTTTCTGTATATTTCACTTATGTTTTCTTTTAGTTTTTGATTGAACATATACTATGACTATGACTCATTTTAATATTTTCTATTTCGTTTTGTTAACTCTTTCATTTCTCTATTTTGTTTTTTTTTTCTTTTTTAAGTGAAGTGTTTTTAGACGATTTATCTAAATTGCAAACGAGTGGATTTTATTTTTTTTTTCTTCTAGCCTCTACATAAAAACTGCACAGAACTATCAATAAAATTTCTATTAAACATATATATATAATAATTATACATTTATATTTAATTGAAAATTGTTTTTTCAAAATATAATAGCAAAAAGCAACATTAAAAACACTTGAAGGAAAAGAACCAAAACATGCAAAATTATCAGCTGCACCAAAGCACGAGGAATTGCCAGAAATTGATGATTACGAACGACCGCCATTAGAAAAATTCGAAAAGCCAGAATTCGAGAAATCCGAAAAACCTAAAAAGGTAAATAAATAATTATTACAAATTTTACATCAAATTGTGTATAGACCAAGAATTTCTCTATGGATTTATATCGAAAATAGAAAAATGTATAGAATTTCTGAATAATAATCGATATACCTAATTATTTTTTAATGCAATTGCAAAATTTATTTGGAAATAAACCTAGAAAAACGCATAATTCAATAGAAAATATATATATACAAGCAATATAATTATATAGCTGAACTATTGTATGTTTTTGTAATAAATAAATAGCCTTTGTGAAAAAATATTTTCGTGCCGTATGTCATACAATGAATTCCGTGATAAATTTTGGATCCTTCATACCGTAATTAAAAAATATTTAACACCATAATAATAAGGTACATTTATGGTGGGAGGATTCCAAAATATACGTTCGACTATAGTTGTTAATAAAAACCGGATTTTCGTTATCCGGCGGATTTTGAAATTACGGATATCCGGATATTATCAACAAAAAAAACGGTTGGACGGTTTCTCCGGTTTTTCCGGTTTAACGGATTTTGTAAATAATACGGATATCGACGGTTTTTCGGATTATAACGTTTTTACGAAACAAAATATTTTTTTTTAGTCATTTTTAGTTTGTGATGGATGTTACATAAAGCTGATATTACACGTAAGTGTAAATTCTAAATTGCACTAACAATGAACAAATTGTCACTAACAATGAATGTTTTCACAATTTTACAGAACGAAAATGATCAAAACGTTCATTGTTAATGGAAATTTGTTCATTGTTAGTGCACTTTTTCATTTACGTGTAATACCAGATTAAAAAAGACAAGCCAGCGGTACATGTAAATGATACAAATACGAGTAAATAATTATAATTAAATTATAAAACTATATTTTTGGGATATCTAATCTACGGTTTTACGAATATTGACAGTTTTGCGGATATTAACGGTTTATGAATATTGACGGTTTTGCACGGTTTTTCCGTATTTTCTAATTTACGAATATCAGTTTTCCGGATAATTTGAAAACGGATATTTTAAATTGTAGTGGTTGGGTTAAGATTATGGGTATTGAAACACTTTTATTTAACTCAAACACTTTTTATTTATTAATTATTAGTTATTAATGAATTCAGCGAGCTATTACTACAATCTTCTTCTAATCAAATAAGACTGAATAATAATTGTGCATGAACATTAGTTCATGCTACAATTTGTTTGTTTATTTGCTTATTATATGCAAATATTGCTAAATGCAATATTTGTTAATAAGCATAATTATTGAATTGAGGAATGCGACTTTTGTCCAGGGTTCCGAATCAAAAATACCTGCCCAGTGGGTTTTTTGGGTTTTTCTGGGTTTTTGCACTTTGATAAAACCCAC
>JAABKK020030812.1:0-15623 GCA_011634745.2 Catotricha subobsoleta
GTTTTCAACTTTGATTTGGAAAAAATAGTATCTCTTTTTTCACTTTTCTAATACGATTTGCATACAGCGCGGTATTTGAAGACCGAAGATCGTTTTCATGAGTTTGAGGCAGTTTTGCAAGGTGGTGGAAGATTATTGAAGACCTTTTTTTTTTAGGTCTCAATTGAATTTTTGAGTTTGAGGCAGTTTTGCAAGGTGGAAGATTGAAGACCTTTTTTTTTAAGGTCTCACTTGAATTTTTGTGTTTTTACATAAATTTACATAAATAATAATAATAATATAGTATTTAATTTGAGGCCCTTAGGGTCCCAGTCCGCCACTGAAGAGACGTATTGAAAATATATCTTTATTATTATTAATTAATGGTCTAACACCCACTTTAAATACATTAATAATAGTTTATTTATTTATATTTATATATTTGTTTCCCTTTAGTGAACATACGGAGAATATGCTCAAAACTTATCGATAATTTTTTTTAAATAAGTCTATATTTATTTTATATATCGATGGCTTAAGTTGAAACATTTAAAAAAAAAATCTAGAGAGACAAAAAACTTCATAAGCTTGCTATATTAATGCATGAAAATTCGTTTTCAAATTGTCGGAGAAATTGCGTTTAATGACAAAATATTGAACATTTCTGTTTCTAAGTCAACATAGGACATCCTGCATCGTTGCTCATCATTAGCTAATTTCCGAAAAAATGGTGGGTTAATCGTTTGCAAGTGAAAGCCATCGATGGTAAAGTGCTTGTGCAAAAATATTTTTAATGTGTAACTTTAATTAAGTAGGACGAGCTTAAAAATGCTTATACATATTTCTTCTGAACTTTGTCTTATTTAAAAATTAATACCGCACTTTCTTATTAAAAATTATTAATTTAATTATTTTTATTTAATTTATTTTGTTTATTTCATTAGAAATATTTATATAATGTTTTTATGTAGATGGCGATTAACTTTTACAACGAATAAGATTCTTTTTTGGATTGGATTGGAAGGGGTGAGTAAACTCAGCGCTCAAACCATCCGGTTGGGCCCATTGCGCATCCCCATGATTAGTAATGGATAGCACACGGATTCGCTTTACATTGCATCGCCCCGCAGTCCATCTATCCATCCCTATCCCTACCTCCATCACCCGCTTATTCGAACGAATAAGAGAGTAATGAGTATTTTAACAACGGATTAGCAAACAACATTAAAATAGCTAATGAAATATTTGAGTTATTATCTATAACTATATCATTATATATGTATAGCGGATAATGAGATAATCGACAGTTATTTGTAAGACATGAATAATTGAATAGTCAAAAATATTTAATTTGAAATTAAAGGTCTCAGTGTCACTGTTCATATTCATATTCTTAAACAAAAATTCTGAACTCAAAAAGTTTGTTGCTTTTAGTTTCCTTTTTGCACTATAAAAGAAATGTGAATTATATTATATTTTCAGTATCTTTCGCATCTATATGACATTTTTACTATACACGGAACAAAGTTGTTTTCCGTAGGAGCAGATCTAAATTAGACTAATTGTACTCGTTGTTAATTGTTGAGTTTTCTTATTGAAATTAAAATGTGTGATATGTCTATACATTTAGTTATTTCGACTAATGTATGAAATAACATTTTTTGGATTAACTAAAATAAACTAAACTTGTTAACATTTGATTGTCAAATGTAAACATAATTAATAATAATAAGAAAATATGATTAATTTTGTGTTTTCAGTCTAGACAACAATTGGATGGCATTCAAGTCAATAATTGAATATATACCTTTCTCTCGAAATGAGTTAGTATATATATTTAAAATTTATCACTGTTTAAAGTATATTGAAAATTCTTGTACTTCTTTGCGCTGTCCCTTTAACCAATTTCCGAAAACTTGAAAATGATACCATTTTCCACCAAAATTGAGATAGGCTCACGGATGGGCAAGTACTTACTTGAAAATGTATTTCACGATTTTTGGGTACTTGTACTTAACTAAGTACTGAAGTACTTTATTTTTCCGTACATGGCCGTACTTGAAAATAAAACTGAAGCACAATTATTGTAGGAACTTATACTTAAAACATTACTTTCCAGGTAAAAGTACATGAGTTGCTAAATGACCTATGAGACTTGTTTTTATTTCACTTTTACTTATACTTGTTAGATGTCGAGCCAACTTAATAACTTTTATAGTACTTAGACTTACAACCCCGAAAAAAAAAATCTTATTCTTATTCATTCAAATGCTTAAGAGTGTTCTGTACTTAAAAGGCGGTTGCGGTACCCGATTTTTCTCGGAGACGGTCCAAAATTATGAAAATCCCTTGCAGGTATATGAAGATACCTTTAGCTCGTGTATTTTGGGAGCCGAATTTATATTTTTGAATTTATTTAGGACGAAAAATAGTTTGAGTAATGGCTTACGGTATCCGATTTTTCTCGGAGGTGACTTTTTTTTTAATTCTTTGCAGTTGTATGAAGATACAACTGTTAGCTCGTGTATTTTGGAAGAAGAATTTTGATTTTGGTTCATTTCCGCGAGATATCAGAAATATAAATATTTTTTTACGTTTACGTTCACACCATTTGCCGTAACTGCCGAATAAAATCATTAAAAACTATTTTTATATATATATTTTTATATAGATTAATGTTATACATAATGTAAACAACACAAACATTAAACTGAATTACATTTATTAGCGCAAATGTTTTCTTTTTTCCAATCAAATAAATAAACAATTGAAATGGGAAAATATTATACATGGTCAAATTTGAAAAAAATCTCTCGATCAAAAAATAAAATCGTTCGCCAGTTCATTCTAAATAGACTAAGAAGCAATTGGATTTTTTTTTAAATAGTTTTTGTACTGGATACTTGTACTTCAGAAAATGTACTTAAAGTACATAATATTTAAGTAAATTTTTTGGTCATTTTATTTGTACTGACTAAAATGTTATTCAGTGCACATTTTCACTGTACTTGGTACTTTTACTTAATTACAGAAACTTCTTGTACTTGCCCATCCGTGTATAGGCTACGGAAGAAACTATTTTCTGTTCAAAAACATAAAAAAGATACTATATTGATCAAAATCAATAGATGGTAATTTCTTAGTGGGAGGTAATACCCCTAATCCGTGCGCACTTCTGCTAATAATGATTTGCAAAGCCATCTATAAAAAGTAAAGTAAAAATAATACATAAATACTATATTTTAATGTTAAATGTATAGTAATTAAATATAATAAAATTCTGCTTTCCATTCTATGAAAATATTCTTTCTAAATATGGGATCAACAGAAGCTTTCGCATAGCTTTTCTGTTTTCAAAGTTATTATTAATTATCAAAAAAATATATATATATATTTTTCTCCCAACTGATTAAATTGGTCATAGAAATATTTAAACCCAAAGAGTTCTTGGAAATAAAATCAGTTATATTCAAATGTTTCAGTTAAAAGTATGTACAATAAATTAATATAATAATTAAAAATGTAATAAGAGCTTAAAAGAATTGTTTTCGCAGCAAATTTTCTATATATAATATATATATAACAATTATCAAGTCCTTTAAAATATCATACAAACAAAATCCGTAAGTACACTACGTATATAATATATATATAATATAGAGATTGCATTTATTTGTATTAATGAAATTAAATATGTGTAATCTTTTATCTACATTTGTTTGTAAACGTATATAACATATAATTTAACACAAATATTTTCTGAATTTAATAATCCGTATTTTGACCACCTGTTACAAATGAAACTTATTTATCAAAATGTAATTTGTTTTTCATTCAAATTTATATATTATACATTATTAATTATATACGTAATACATATATTATAAATATTTGTAATTCAGCCTTTTCAAGCATATTTTAATAATTAATAATAATTTCTAAAAATCTAAATAAGCGTTGGTATTGTTTTAAATTTTATGCTTTATTTTTAAACTATTTATTTATCTACTAGTTGAAAATTATGACACATAATATGCTGATAACTATTAGCATAACATAACATAAAAGTAAAAAAGAGAAAAACACAAAAACACAACGAATTGGTATAACAACATGGAATCACTAATTACCGTCCAAAACAATTAGTTATTGTGATTATTATTATGTATAGGATGTTTACATAGCCACATTTATGTTCCTTTATTGATTTGCAATAATACACACAGTGTGGAGGTAGTTACTAATTATTGTTAGCATAAATGAGATGTACTACTTACAACTATTATTAATTAATAATTTATTATTGTCATATTTACTATTTATATGTAGATATTAAAAATATATAAATTGTGTTATATCTGCTTGAAAGGTAGATAAATTATATATATCATTACTAAGAGACCCATTTAGTTTTAGCGTAGGCGAATACTTAGGTGGTATATTTTGCGTATATTAGTTAAAAAAAAAGAAGAGAAAGAAAAATTATTTTTTGATTACAAATACATATTTATTTTTTTCTAATACATTTAAGTGATAGATAAGCCCTTTTTCAGTAACTGTAAGTAAGAATTTCATCATAAAAATGATAATTAATCTAAAAATAAATACCTAATTGTGTATTGCAAGTAAGTATTTTCAAACAAATGATAAGTTCAATGTTGAATAAAAACAAAAAGATAATTATAATTTCCCATGAACTGGTCTCATAAATTTAACCCGTTACGCTGGAAACGTTGAGAATTAATAGGCAAGGCGCGTAAAAATTTGGTCATATTACCACAATATTTGAGAGGACTCAATTTAACATCGTAGCGTAGATATATTCAACGACAATTTTTAAAATTTTATATTTAAGGCGCCTATTACACATTGCTTTATAGAAGTTTAAAAAATTTAGATTGGAAAATGGAGAAATTGAAATGAAAAGAACACAAATAACAGTATTCAGCGTAAATCAAATTGTCGTGATTCGGATATTTTGAAAACAAATGGCTGATATACGTTCAGTAAAAAAGTAATGTTAAATTATCGGTAAAGAAAATAACACTTTTATTAACAGACGAGCCTAGTGTAATATATAGGTCCCTAATATAAATTTTCTTGTTACTTGTGTTTTCTTTCTTCTTCTTTTTACGAACTACAATTCCTTCTACTTAAAAAAAATGAAATAGAACACACCTAGCTTAAGTTTGTTGTTTTTTTTTTCTCAATAAAGTTAATTAACATGCATATGCTAGATATAATTTTTTAAAGTATTTTGATATATTCATGATAATTAAAAAAAAAAAAAAAAAAAAATTAACTGAATATTGGGCGTATTCCAATTTTAATATTTATTTACTTGAATAAAATTATAAAATTTGTTTTTTTTAAATTAAATATAAATGGAGTAATGACCAGATCGTAGAAAATTCGGAAAATGCAGTTGAAATTATTAGAAGATCTTTTTTTAGGTCGAAAAGTCCATTAATTTAATTTTTATTTTTAATTACAAAAAACTGCAGTCGAGAAAAATAAGTTCTTAAAGCGCATACAATACAAAAACTCTATAGCGTAGAATAAAACCTTTTTTTGTTCAGCTCATAAAAGTGCATTTGAGAAATATATTCTTATTTTACTCTCTGCGATAATTAATATCTTTTTATGGTATAAAATTTTTCATTTTGTAATGAGGTCTACTCTACTAACGGTATGAAGATTTCAAAATATACTTTGGATCTCCTTGTATATTATAGATTTTATACCATTACACATAATATACCAAATTTCACAAGGGAATTTCAGATCCCATTTAAAAACCTGATATTGATTACAATCTGTAAATCATTTCCAGATCATTGATCTGCTCATTTAAAAATAGTAGCTTTGAAAATTAAAAAATAAATTTGACCTCTTCGATAAAGCTTTGTAATACCTATTACCTATGTATTCAATATTAAATAACATTAACATAAGAAATTGATTTATACAAAATAAATCTGATCAATTATTATTAAAATTAATAAAGGAATACGTAATCAATTTTAGATAATTATTAATACGTGATTGAAGTCATTGTACGGTCAGTATTTCTTCTATTCATAAGAATCAGTAATAGTAAAATTAATAGAATGTAATACATTTTTCATAAGAAGATAGAGTATTTTATTAATTAATGTATTTATTTTTATTTCATTATTAATGTGTCAGCTTACGTCTCTCCCATCTACTGAATGCTGGCACGACGGCCCAATGCAATAATGATTGTCTTCGTGGTAGGACTTAAATATAAATGTTTCTGGGAACAACGGGAAACTATCCTATCTGTAGAAGACAAAAAATAACTTAATACTAAACATAGACTATAAATGTTATAAATACCGATATTAGCCGCCACACTTATATAAACAATTAAATATTTAACTTTTATATAAGAACATAACCGAGAACTTTGTACACATTATTTGCTTTTCGTACTTTAATCTTTCAGTGAAGCTCAAATCATACTTTTAATAACTATTTTAGTTTGAATGATTGAGTGATTTCTTTTTTTAAAAGGCTAAGCAAAAGTGAATAATACATGACTAGAAAGAAAAGAAAGATTTTGTTAAAAAAAAAAAATGTGTAGATTTTAAAAGGTGACTTTCTCAAATAGAAGAGACTCACGATAAGTCCTTACAAATACATAAAAAAAATCAATTGTCTTTCGTTTTTTTAGTGACATTATTGGAGTTACTAATCTAAGTACTATTTATTAGTTCTATATCCAATATATTTTGCATTATTTTGTAGGAATAATCTGTATTGTATTGTAAATTTTATCAAAACTTATATCTAGAAATTTCACTTGCAATAGTAAATACCGAATAGTTAATATATAGAATAGATAGATATTTCATTTGTAATTAAATGCTAAATTTAATATTAACTATTTATTTTGTCACAATCTTTTTGATATCGTTATTTATTTACCTATTCGTGCATTACCTACCAATCTACAACACCATCATCATATTGAATAAGTTAAGTACCTACCTACAATATAATTGTTATTACACCGATAAGCTCTCAAAGACAAAGTGATAAATCCATCACAACGACAGAGAAAGAATTAAAAAAAAAAAAAACGTGCACTACCTACCTTTTTATTCAGCAAAGCGCAGAATTTTTTTTTCCATTTGTATAATTTCTATATTTCAAAAGGATTTTCTATATGGCAATTGACGTTAATTAAAAATAAAAGACCATGTTTTTTGTTATTTTCATTTATTCGCATATATAAAGCGAGTAATTGTATCATGAATATTTTAGTATATTGTCGATTTTTCGACGTTACGGTTAATTGCAAATTAATTATTTCCACTTACATTTGGTATTACCACAAAAAAAATTAAACAATAATCATTTTAGTTTAGATATATTTTGAAGCGAATGCTATTTTATAGATTGGTGAAAATTTTGTGGGCATTTTTACATATTTAAAAGCACGGTTTTATTGTGCAGTTTACAGTTTATAATTTATAATTCAATTGGTGATTAAATTTTATCGATAATATTTTTAATAATAGTTTACATAATAATATAAGTGATTACTGATTTAGTTTTCTTTGGATAAATAATGGATCATAATTTACACAAAATTACCATTTTTGTAAGTTTAAATTTAAAAGTCTTAAAAAACTTCTTACTGTGGAAATAGAAATTATTTTGTAACATTCATTAGCGATATACAGTTTTATAATATAGTTTGAAATACTCGTTTTGCTATTTTTTATTTTACTATTTTGGGCAGTTCCAAATTTTCACAAAAACAGCCGCTGATTACAATATTGTAATAATAATAACAGTAATAAAATTTTAATTTTATTAAAAATGCATAAATGTGGAACATATACTTATTTCTTAATTTTTTTTTCATCGTGAGATATTCGATATCGAACGATGAAAGGCAATTCCACGATAATGTGTGATGTACGGAACCAAAGGGACTATTTTCGGATAGTTAATAGCTTTTGAATCAAATGAGTTACAAAACTATTTAACCCGTCATATAAATTCTGTGAAAAAAATCTTTCTAAATCATGGTCAAAGAGCTTTGTAACGCTTTTGATTCCAGAGCTATTAACTATCAAAACATTTCCTTTCGTTTCGTACATTATACATTATCGTCGAGTTTCCCTGAAGCTCTCTTCTTCACCTTTAAAAAACAAAACGACTGTACGTCTGACGTTCATCTATAAAGAATTTTCTTTATTCACTTCGCGTGGACATGAATATACGTGAATACATGAACATATTCACAAAATGAAATCAATCAGCGCTTTCGTTTTGTGAATATATTCATGTATTCACGTATATTCATGTCCGCGCGAAATCGTCTTATGTAAAAAAATATATTTCCGTTTGTTTATGAAGCTTATTAAATATTCGTAAAATTTGATTGTACCATCGCGGGCGTATTATAATTGTGTAGAAAGTTCTTTTGCTATATTAATGAATAATAGGTATAATATTTCAATTAAAATTTCTTGTTAAGCTTTATTTCATTTTGAGCATATTGCATAAATGTAACAAAACTCTATTGCTTACTTGAATCAATCGTTGAGTTTCATCAAGAAATATGTCATCTTTGATATGACCAGTGATTTATTATTTATTTGTCTTAGTATGGTCATAGTACAATAACTATAAGTAGGTGAGCTCTCGTGTTATTCTCTGAAAAACGATTTTCTCAAAATCTGAATTTTTTCTATGCTTATTAGAAAAATCGCGTCAACATGCTATTAATACGAAAGAAATATGGTGTTATCGCTTTCTACATATTTTTTTTTGTAAAACTATAATATTATTCTGATTTTTCAATGAATCAATTACAAATATATTGTCTCCAATTGTTACACAGAAAAATATTATCAAATCAAATTCATATAAGTTATGCAATATTAAAAAGATTTATCTGAAACCCATTATCATTCACTGGAAGGTAGATGCTATATGAACTATATTCCATTTAAAGAAATAACATTCCTCAACTTTTTGAAAATCAATTTGGTTTTTTAAAATGCATAAAGAAGAATATAAAGCGCATAAACTTATTTGTTCATAAAAATAATCAATATTATTTATTATTATCATAATATAATAATCAAAATATAAAGGTGAATAGTCCATTACTATTTTTGATAAATTTTACATGAAATATTATTACCATTACATTGATAATGCCTAATGCAAATAACAATTTGAATTTTGTGTTACTATATTTTCTGTTTATGTTGTACTTAGTATTTGTAGGATATTTTATGTATGGCTCTGATACCACAAACATAAATAAAAATAAAATATTTGGCTATTTATATCCCTAACAAACCATAAAAATGTATCAGACTTTAGATAAGCCAATACGAATATTTTGAATTTAAATGGAAAAGTAAATATAATACGCGTAATTATGAATATTTTTTGTTCTTTTTTTTAATTATTTGATTAGTTCACTAATAAGTACCTGCAACATATTATATTATAAATAACGCCAATAAAATATAATAATATGAATTTATTAACAGAACGAAAAAATAAAATAAATATTATACAATTATATTCAAATATAAAGCTGATTAATGATATAATAATAAATATATTTTATTATGACGTAGGCTTTGATATTAATTTTTTTATCATCAACGTCGTGCATTGCAAACAATAATGACGGAGAAAGTGACATAATGAAACAGCACAGATTATTCAGCAAAAATACAAATTGGAGATTTCCAATTACGGAGTTATTACTAGATGAACAGATGGCAGACGATCAACAACAAGAACCAGACATTTCTTTATTCGAAAATTTTATGTTACAGGAAAAGTAATATGTTTTTAATTTTTTTTGTATTTCAATTATAAATGTCGTCATAAAATGTTTATTAATTAATTTATGACTTTAATTTTGTTGAAAAATTATTAGAGCCAATAAAGAAAGACAACGAATATTGCCATTTGACCAGCCGCATTTGAATGGTCATAAGCAATTTGCAGGTCAACAGCCTTCAGAACATATCTATGAAAATGATGAATATGATTCGGAAAAAGAATTGGAATCAAGTCTCCCATATGGCATACAAAATGTTCTTGAAGGGCAATCAGCTAGACTGCCTAGATCTAAAAATCGTATGACAAGAGTATGTTTCCACTTCAATATTTCATTTGTTAATTATTAAATTCTATTGATTTGATTTAACGTATTTTATTTAATTTTTTATAAATTCTATTCTCATCATTCTTTGTGTCCAATATGTAACAGATAACTTTTCAATCATTGTGTCCATCAAAACGTGAAACCGTTTTTCTGAATTTGGATTCAGAATATGAATATCGTCCTGATCATTATGAAGAAGTTACATGTGCGCATCCATACATTGGCCATCGCGAATTGAAACTTCACAATAATAAGGTAGTTTCACCAGTAGGTACACATTTTCTTAATCTAAGTGTAAATGGATGAGTAAAGAAACAAATTAAAATTAGCTTATACCTAAATTAATTCTTCTTTTTTATGATATTTTTGAAGGTATGCGGTGAAGCCGGATTTTCTTGCATTCAGTTGAATCGAACAATATTTTTGACACGTAAATCACAAGGCGGTGAATGCTGGGAATCTGAAACGAGACTAGTACCAGCTGGCTGTGAATGTATGTGGCCAAAACATCATTTCGGTGATATTAGTGCTCATCATTAAAATGTTTTAATCAAATTGTTATAATAATCAATGTACAAGCGTAATTTTTAATTTATATTTTAACTATGCAGATAATATAGTTTAAGTATATTAACTCTGTGTTTGTATCTAACTATAATGTAATATCATAGCTAAGTAAAACGTTTAAAAATCATATCATGAAACAAAAAAACAAAAAAACAAAAAAAAGTTAAAAATCTATAACACAAATTTTGGGTGAAAGAAGAAAACGATTTATTAAGTTAAATGGGAAATTAGCATAAAGAAAACATATAATATAATATTTATTTTTATTTATTTATTTATTTATTTATTTATTTATTTATTTACTTATTTGTTTATTTATTTACTTATACATTAGTGAAAAATATGCATTAATTAAGATGTTTGAAATACGGAAAAAAATGGCGATGATTACATAATTCTGTACTTTATAAGAAAATTTATTATAATTTACAACAATCAATTGTTGCATTATATGAAAATACAATATTAAAATAATTATAATTATGTTTGCTAGCCGCACTTTTTTGTTGTAAATGCGGGAGCTTATGATCATTTATCCAGGAAATCAAGAATTTTTTGAATAAATACGTTCAGGGTAAGCATAAACAAAGACAAGTCACGAATCTCGTCTCGCGTAATCCGGATTAATAATAATCAACTCCGATAAACGTGAGCCTTGACTTTCATAAATTGGGTTTCGTGAAACCCGAGCATAGTCGAGATGAAGTTTATCAAGTGCTTTGGTTAGACGAGGTTCGTGGGTTGCACTTGTTGATGCTTATCTCAAAGTTTTCTTTACCATTATTTACTATAAATGGATGAATTATAATTAAATAAAAATTAAATAACATATGTTCATATATTTTAGCTTTAAAATAAGCAATCAAATGAACAATTTTTAACATTACAATATTTATTCAATATACAAGGCTTTCTTCTTTTTTTAAGAAGAATTTAATTATCTTTCTTTTAGTTAATTTCATTTTCAATTAAATCATAATTATTTCAAAAACATACATTTGTTCTACAATTAATCATAATTGGTGTGTTGTGTGTAATGCTTCTTCTTATCTTAATTAATATTAATATAATGATATTTGTGAAGTGGCTGAGCTTTCATATGTTATTTATCCATATAAAAATTAGTAGATAAGCCAAATCCTAAACTTTAAGTGACCATTACACACATTAGTGTACAGACTACATACCCATTTTTACTACTTAGTGTGATTTATTAAAAAAATTTTTGAAATTAGTGCGTGGTAAGATTTTAAGGGAAACTTCACCTTAATGTGTAATATACGGTCGTACGGAACCAAAGACTATTTTTGGATAGTTAATAACGCTGGAACCAAAATTGAATGTCACAAACTAATATTATTGTCTGCTTTTTTATTTATTTATTTTTTTATTTAATAGACGAGGATCGATAAACCATATTGATATGAATTTTCCACCTGTGTAAATCATAAAACAACACACAGCCAAACGTAACGTACAAAATTCACGTAACATCTGTAGTGCTATAATGTTGTGGGACATATAATTTATAATGTAGAATTTATTTTAGTATTCAACTTATATTAAAAATAAAACCAAATAATTTTTTTTATCATCTTAATATGTACTCGGCTTATCAAGTCATGGTTTAAATGTCTTAATTTTTGTAAAATCAACCATTTCTCATTAGCCTCATCAATAGCGTCTCAGAGTATTTTCTTTATAGTTTTCTATATTATGGTCGGGGTTGTTGCGCGTACGCATATACCCCAGCTAACAAAAATTGTACGAACGGAAAACCCCTAATTATGGGATTTCGCGAGATTCAGCTCATTCCCAATAGTGCAATGGAAGACCGAAACTCGGAGGAATTGCCTTTATGATCACAATAGCCTCTTCGCCAAGTAAGTATGAAGCAACAATATTACAATTTAAGCATACTTTTTATATATGGTTTTGCTGTAGTGAGTTTTAACAATTGACAGAAATTTTATTGTATTTTTTTTCATCTATTTTGTGATGATAAATGATGTATTTTTATTTTTTATTTATTTATTTTTTCATATAAGTACATAGTTTCATAGCAACTTTTCATTCGTTTGTAAGTTCAATGTTATTTTAAGCAATAAGAGACACACTACTATGACAACTTGATCGTAAATTTTGAAAATAAATTATTAATCATTAAGTTAAGATTATACATTGTTTTTTGACTAATTCAATTCTTATTATAGATTATAGATATAGTTTCAACTAATTCTATAATAATATAGGAACTTTATTACTTTTTATTTATTATTTATGAACGTAATATATTTCGGATAGGAAAATTAGTATATAGGTAAAATATTATCAAATGATTGAACTTTGCGTAGGCGTGACGTGAATAGTTTATATGAAATATATTAAGTCTAGTCCAATTACGATCATTTGTGAAACAATTTATACTTTATTGTTTATTAGATTACACCTAATGTTATATTATTACTTAAAAATTCAATGAATGCATGTGATGCGCTCTAATATACATTTATTAATAGAAATCAGTAGGTATTTATTTGAAAATATTCGATTATCTATTATTTGTAATTTTCTATTTTATTATTTTTTTATTAATAAAATCATTGCAGCTACTTAAAACTATGATAGAATTAAATGAGATGATTTAAAAGACCATATAAAAAATGAATTACCTAACTATAAATTCTCATTTAAAAAAAAAAAATAACTTGGAAATGGTTAATGTCAAAGGAATTATCTTTTTGCTAGAATTTTATATTGGAAGTAAAATAACGGGCGTATAAATAGAAAATTTCTTGTGTTTTATCAAAGCTTTTAATTCCAATCTAACAACATTATCATTAGTTAGAAGATTGTTTATATAATAGAAATACTTGTAGTATTTGATCTGCTGTTAAGTTTCAAGAAAAGGTTAATTTTCAAATAGAACTTAATATAAAATTGGTTCATCTGAAGTATTACCAAAGCAGCCCATAAAAAATATTTCTTTTCTTTGTTGTGACAAAAAGTTATTAAAATAATAATTTAACTTCTTTTACAGCCTACTAAGACTTTTTTATATCTATAATTTGGGGTAACCTTTATGCTATATGGCCAATTTCAAAATCAGCTACGTTACAGGCGCAAACACATTTTATTGCACAGCCTGTACCGTTTTGACCCCAGGGCAAGATGGGCAAAAGCCAAAGGTGCGCGAATAAGTGAAGCACAAAAAAAAGGCATAATAATTATAATATTCTTAAAATGCGCAAAATTAAAATTTAAAATATGATAAAGCGCATAAATAAAAAATTTTCAGCAAAAAATGGAAATTCTAGCTATGGATGAGGGGACCGAAAATTAGTAGATATCCCAATAGACAAAATAAAAGCAAAATTGAAACTGAAACTATTGGTTTCAAAAGTAGCGCCGCGTTACTTTTGCCGTTCTTTTTGTGTTTAAAGTGATTTATTAACTTTAAGTGTCGGTATAGTATAGTATAGTATAGCCTGCTGGAACCGGTAACGTTAGGTTTATACACCTGTTCCTTTTCCAAATCATACACAAATATTGGTGTACAAATTAGCGTTCTAGAGATATATGCCAAAACTTTAGGTAACGCAAAAGTAACGACACCAATCACTGCATCGTGGTCAAATATGTAAAATCTATTTTCAGCCATTTTTGCTTTGTTGTCTTTTGTCCTTATAATTGTTTTCTTTTTATGTGTTTAGTAATAACAGTGTTTTATAAATTGATAAGAAAATATAAGAAGAACGAAATCAATAAGTACCTTTAATTTCTTAAATTTTTTAAAATATTTTGTTTATTCATTTCCTAACCACTTGTAAACCATTTATAAACCGCTGGCAAACCATTTCACATGTTTCATTTATAAATATACTTCAAATTTCCAAATTTTTTATAAATATTTATTTATATTAATAAATTATTATTATTATTAAATTTATATAAATTAAGTTATAAGCTAATAGTTATAAATAAATTAATTAAAAAAAAAGTCAGATCTAATACGAATTCGAACCCATTCTTTGTAGTTTTATACTGAGTCAGATAGCGCAATGCATAGCGAAGCAGACATTCGATCATTAAAAGTTAAGCAAAAGAAATTGAATTACTCATTTAGCCTAACTCTCTCTATTTTTATTTGTGAAAAGAAATATTAAAAAAAAAAATTTGTTATAAAATATATGGTTTTTTAAAGTTTAACTCTGTGTTTAAAGCTCTGGTTTGTTAAAAGCTATTTTAAAAAAGTTTCTCCCACAATTTAATATTTAGGGATTAAGCTTTTATTGTCCATAAGCAGAAATCCAGAAATTAAATCATTCATTTAGATCTGTCATAAATACTACAAAGTTAATGCTAGCCACGTTACAGTTTTCCTCATGGAATAAATATATTATATTCTTGATGAGCAATTTTCTCATACATGCATCACTTTTCTTTAAAGTTTAAAAGTTACATTCTATTAAAATTAGGTCTATATTTGAAATTGGAAAATCATGAGAACCAGTTTTTTCGCGATTAAACTATCCATTTTATTCTCTTTAATAAATTGATGTACATTAATTATATTATTACCCTACCCACCCTTAAGATTTTCATAAAAAAAAGAAGAAAATTGGCCATTTTTATGTAGTATCTTTTTTCAGTTTCATAAAATCGGCTATTTTGGAGAAATAATATATATTTTCTCTTTTCCAAAATACGATTTACATACAGCGCGAGTTTCTTATAACTCCACAAAAAAATTGACCGACAGATTTTTTTTCCTTGAAATAAGGCCACCCCCCTCCCCCATCTAGAAAAAAAGGGTGCCAGTACATATATCCCAATAGGCATTTTTAGACAGTTGTCTAAATACAGGATATAGATTTGCTATAGACTATATAAAGTCTGTATA
>JAABKK020030834.1:0-15622 GCA_011634745.2 Catotricha subobsoleta
TTCTTTAACGGTCGATAATCTACGTTACCTATCGTTATCGCGTATCGTTACGATCGATACCGCATGGTTGATCGGGAATATACCTAGTTTATCGCTTTTATAATACAGTTGATTTTTCTATTTGTGGCAAAGATATGCATGAGTGCGAGCTTAATAAATAATATAAACGCCAAATTGTGAAGAGATTATCTTTGAACCGTATGACAAATCCTTCTTCTTTTTTTTTTTGCTGAAACAAACGAATGTTTCTATAATTCTGATATATTAGGTGAACACTCTGAAGTCATTCCTGGTCACCAGAGGTCATGAATGCACCGCCATATAACGTTTTTAATCTGTCCGCGATCCTTTTCTTGAAAATGGGGGGAAACACATCCTTAAGTATAGTATTTTTGTAAAGTCTTAAGGTTAATGATGGCTCTTGCTTTTGTAATTGAATAATGAAAGTTTTTGTCAAACCGTTCACCAATACCTTAGATATTATTTTTTAAGTTTCAAAAATTGCAATTTCAAAAAAACTAATATATCCGCGGAAATGTCCTGAACTTTCATTATTAACACAGTAATCAGAAGATATGAAATGCCAATTAATTAAATGAAACTTACATATAAAATAAACAAGTACTCCATCAAAATAAACATTAAAATATAAGAAATCAAATACATTTCAAATAAGCAATCAATATAATTCTTAAATAAATTTGCAATAATATTCCATCCAAAAAATGTATTAACATCTTGAACAATCGTCCATATACGAAAATGTATGATTTTAAACATTTTAAAATGTCGTATTAGAAAACATATATTTTTAATATTTTTCTTGTTTTCGTTACAATAAATATGATAGATTAATGTTTTTGATGTGGATCCTGTATGCGATAATATTCTTAAATTGTCCATAATAAATTTAAAATTTAAATTAAATTCTTCTAAATAAAATCCCAATAATTCATTATAAATTAAAATAAAATAACCGATGGAAATTGTAAAGAATGTACATGAATGGCAATAATTAATTATTAAGAATCGTTTGACTCTTATTTTAGACACTATATTCTCAAATGAATAAGGATATTGTCAAAAAATAAAATATTTTTAAATATAATTGAAATACTTTTTCCATAGCAAAAATAAACTAAATTAAGTAACCCTAGTGGAAAAATAATTGTGATACCCTATGAAATTCATACCATAAAAAGGTATGAGAAGGTATATATTGGAACATTCATACCATAAGTTATACCTGCGTATAGTATTAAAAATTTCTTACCACATCTATGCCACAATTATGGTATGAACGTCCAATATATACCTTCTCATACCTTTTTATAGTATGAGTTTCATACCATTGCAGAGTATGACAAAAAAAAATCACAAGGGAATGTATTTTACATTAACCAAAATATAAAAAATATTGTAATCATAAATCGATATTTTTCTATGAATAAAAGCACTCAATTAAATAAGTAATAATAATAAATAATTATTATTATTTTGTAAGAATTTTTTTTATCTTTATATTTGTGGCCAGGCTGCTTACACACGTTTTATTGTAATGATGTGTACGGATGTGTATTATTATTGAATTAAATTAATTTATAAGCTATAGAAGTATGCCAGTCCTACAATTAAGTCCAATCTTAAAATAATATTTTAATTTAATTATATATTTTTTTTTTAATAAGAAACATAAATTTAGCAACATATTTTATAGAATATCTATCAAACAAACAAAATACATAGAATATAATAAGTATCTGCGATGATACCAGTTGGTACTTATAATATAATTTTACTGCAGTAAAAGAATTATTTATCTTGACTGGAAGCATTTATTTTATTATTCTTATCTAAAAATATAATCTAAAAAAAAAAAGTGAAAAATTGGTATTTACATATTGTTCTAAAGCATTGTTTAGATGTTGCATTGTTTTAGAAAATATGATTTTAAATTGAACAAAAACAAATTAATTAATACAAATTCTGAAAATAAAAAGTCTTAGATTTACCGATTTTAGTTTTACAAATTTGAAATAAATTGAAGAGAAAATACATTGCTTGATGTAGAGTTCTGTATTGCCATGTTAATGCGTGCATTTAAGAAATCTCTATTTAATTATATTTAATTAATATCTTTTATGGTGTCGAACAAATTAGCCCCCAAGATTGTGAAATTTTCGACATACGTATCTTTTTCAAATTTTCTGAAATTGGCCACAGGGACAGCGCGAGCTTTTTCACAGTTTATTTCGTTGGTTTGCGTTTGTATATGATTGACGAACTAAAAAGAAATATCAACGCCCTTATTTTTTCCAAATTCACCCCTCCCCCTAGAATTGTATGCATATAATAATGATTATAGAATAAGAAAAAAAAAACAACTCATGGATATTGAAAGAAATATGCATGAACAAGAACAATGTATATGGAAAATACATGAACATTGGACGTGGGCAATGTAGGGAATGGATATTGGATATTTCCATGCAGACTTATAATTTCAGTTATAATATTACAAAGCAAATTATTTTTTCAGAATATAAATTCTGTATAAAATAAAATCAAAAAAATTTACTTATATAAATACAGGACAAATAAATTTATTTAGCTTAATATAAATTCATCTATTTATTAGATATTTTCGATTGCTGGTTAATGTAATTTTTATCAGCTTCTATAAATAGTTAAAATACTACCATTCTCCGTCTGTTATTAAAAAACAAACATAGCTATCATTATGCCATCATAGTGCCATATATTGTAGAGTACAAGTGTTAGGTTTGCACAAAATTAAGCAAACAAACTCAATAAAATAGGTTAAGTACAATTGTTTAATCGAATCGGCTCACGGCATATATTTTTTTGATTTCAATTGAGGGGTAATTCAATTAATCATTTGATCATTCAATTAATTAAATAATTTAACTCTGTATAGTTTCAACATTGAATCAATATTTTTACTTCATTTCATTGATTTTGCTTTATTTTTTAAAAAAATTCAGTAATGTATTAGATTCGTTATTTATTTTTTTATATGAAGACCTAATTTTTCTTAGGAGTTAGTGGTAGCATATGGATGAATGACCCACCGTTAGACGCAGCATAGTCGCCCCATGAAAATATATATTGGAATTGATCTGTAGCGGTTTTTAATTCGTGAGACCCAAAACAGTGGTCTAACCTCCCCCAAAAAATCACTATTTTTTTATAAGTAAGTAAATAAATAAATAACAATAGATTATTTAATAATTAACAATCTTAAAATGGCTAGTAAGTACCAACTGTGTTAGTTCTATGTTTTTTTTAACTTCTAGTAGACTATGATTTCTAAATGTTTTTGATGGTATGTTAAAATGAAGCAGTTCAAGTATTGATGGTGAATCAATTTTGCCCCATAAAATATCAAATGCAAATAGTAATCAAACATTATCTCTTTTATCATTGACCAATACAATGATTGAAATTACAGATGAAAATTATTAAGCTACGCCTGATTTAAATAAACCACCAAATAGATTTTGTAACAGTGATATCACTTGAAATTCCAATTTAGGTAAGGTAATATGTTCAAGAAACTTCGAACTTTTAAAAAATCAGCTTTATTTTTTTTATTTTTTTTATAGAAAATATTACCCTGCCTTACTTTTTCAAAAATTCACCTACCTTCCCCCAGAAAAGAAGAACGTGCGCATGTATGATTGGAACCAATTAAAAATTTCATGTAATATCTATCGATTAGAGAAGTAAATTTAATATTGGTTACATAATTTCCATCTGGGGATAATCGATTCCATTAACAAAAGTGATAAGATTATAAGGGTTTCGATGTGAAGAGTTTTAGTTTAACAGGAAATTAATAAATATAAGAGTGGAAACTGTCTGTGAGATAATATTTAACAAATAATAATAGAAAATTATTATAAAAAAAAAACTTTTCAATGCTAATATAGAAATGGAAACTGTCTGTGAGATAATATTTAACAAATATTAATAAAAAAAAATTATAAACGAGCTCTTCATAGCATTGAAAAGTATACAATATAAAATATTGTAGAAATTCCCAATGTTTTCTTTCTAAAATTACAATATTATGTTAGACGTATTGTTTTCAAATAACAGAAAAAATTGAAATGATACCATAATACTTCCGGTTATAAATATGCTATTTATACAATAAACTACTTAGAACTAAAATTATTTCAGGGCTGTGCCTACTAAGGGGTTCGTAAGAGGTCGGCCAGATCTAAGAAAAGCAAAAAGAATCTTTTTCAAGTTGTCCAAATTGCGATTTGCATATAAGGCGATTTTTTTCTTAGTTTACATGTATAAATAGTAACTTTTATATCATCTCTCAGCGTTTTTTGATGTTACATTTCTAATTTAGTTTGGCCACCACGACAAGCTCACTTTTTTGGCGACCTAGACTAATTTTATCCACTTATTTATAAAATACCATGTCAAATGTTCGAGGCTTAGTCGGTTATGTGATTCTGCGCTGGTTACGACCCTGCATTATTTAGTTTCTATACCTATCTTGTGACGTTGATTATTTATATAACATACATTTTACCATTATCTATAAATTGAAGTAGAGACCAACGCCTCGAATATAAAAATAAAAATAGTATTATAACAGAAAACAAATTTGTCCCCATACAAATATTGCACATCACCATCATAAACAAAACAAAATTTATAACTTCTGCTAATTTCCGTCTCAGAATTTATGACAACCACTTACTATTGTATAAATATTATGAATTATGGGACGGACCTGTTAAATGCTGATGGAGCAAAATATTATATTGAAGAAAAGTAATTGATTTTATTTTTTCCGCTGCACTCTGTTCCTCTCTTTTTTACAACATATATTTTAACCTATATCTTCAATAAAATATGAATATAAATAAAAACACCAAAGATTTAATTGTAATTTTATCGCACCTCATATAATTTGGATCATAAAATTGTAGGTGCTTCAGTAATAAAACCCCGGCGACTAGAATTGCGCGGCATACCATACAATAACATGCTTATTATAAATGATTTTCATTTTTTGTTTTTGCGTATTTAAGCACAATTATGGTTTTAAAAGCTTTGCACTTGTTCCCGCATAATGTAATTTAATAATAATCTCTTAGCTTTTAAACGTGTAGTTAAACATTGTCGCTTCGACAATGAACACATGCATCTAATGTTTATAGTAATAAAAATTGGCGTGTCTATATAAACTTGTGTGTTATAATTTTTTCTGTTTTCTTTTTTTTTGCATGATAAAAATAAAAGGGTATAACATATGATAAAACTATATATATTTGTGGCGGTTAGTATAAATATATTAACATGAAATGAAAACATTGTCACTTAATGAGTTTTTAATTTATTTTTCCAATTTTTAATGTGAGAATAAATTTGAAGTGGTGCACAAAGTTCTTGAACAATCTGTTTAAAATTATCAACCAGAACAAACTAATGATTAAATTTAATTTATTGTTTGATTTGTGTTTTTTGAAATATTTAAATTTTATTGTAGAAAAACTCAGTATGAATATTTATTTTTATGTCCTGTGCGCGTGCAGAATTGTGTCATTAGTGGGATAATTATTTTCAAAAATAATTATTTATACTAGTATTTATGTGAATGAAGGCAAGCCAGATGTGTTAATATTTATGTTTTGATTTCTTTGCAAATTTTTAATATATTGTCGGCGTACAATTTCATTTCATTTTAATTATTTATTTTATTGTGAAAATTGTTTTATCGAAATTTTTAATTATTATAAGACTATAATAACATCTATACAGTGTAAATATGGAAATTCAACATAATACCGTACCAATATTTTATTCAAGCCGTCTGTTTGGATTAGCACCGTATTTAATTAAAAGAGATGGTAAAGGTCGTATTACTGAAATTAAATTAAGTGTTTTATTGTGTTTTTATAGTGTTATAGTATTAGCCACAACAGGTAATGATTCTGTAATACATATTTTGGTGAATTTTACACTTATATTTCAATATCGAGAACATACAGTAGGGAAATTAAATTCAGTTTTTTCTTAATTTCAAGTAAAAATTGAATGATGCTTTTTGCTTATCTATGAATTATAAAGTAATATATATCTTTAAAAAAAAAAAAATATGAAAAATATCATAAAAAAGTTTTGAAATTGATATTGAGGACAACAATTTTAACGTGAATTTCTAATCTTATTTTTTTTTTAGCGAAAATAATAGAAAATATTTCAAAGATCTAATCGATATATAATTATTTGTTCACTTTAAAATTGAGGTGTTTGAATGGTTGTCAATAAATTTTTAATAGGGAATTATAATAATTGTATTATGTAAAATATTTTAAATTGGGTAGCTATAGCATACAAACGCGATTTTAAATGATAAAATATTAGAACTTTTCCTGATTTTCACAATGATTTAGCCCATAAAAGTAAAAATACATATTTTTTGACCACAATATTGAATTAAAAGTTTTCTGTTAAATTATCTTTAAGTGCATAATTTTATTGTGTAAAATATTACACCTCAACCCCTTCTGTATAAATTAAACAAAAATAACAATTTTTTTTTTATTTTTTTTTACACACTAATTTTACAATACTTTGATAGGAAATTATATAATTTACAACAAAATTTAATCAATAAAACAGCTTGCTTTCATATTTCTAAAAGTGTTATTTCAATTTTCACGTGAAAATCACCTAATTTTTAATTTAATATTTATTTTTTATTTCTTACAGTTGCATTGACTTTTCGTTTTATTATCAATGATGCAAATTCTAAGACGCCAATTCGGTGAGCACCAATTATATTTATGTTAATTATATACATTGTAATTTGCTTTTCTATGTTTTCTGATTTTTCATCAAAGATTTCAAGCGATTTTAATAAATCAAAATATTAAATTTTAATTCACTGTTAATTTTCATTAATTCAAAATTTATTTGAATTATTTATCACTAAAACCATTTAGTATAACTAAAATGCTAGTGATTGTTGTGCGTACAAGTGTTTGTGACTTATTTTGGCTTGATTGATATAGTTTTATAGTATCAAAACCAAATAAATAAGTTTTTTCAGTATGAAATCAGCCACATCGAAATTTGTGACAACATTTGATGTATGTGTTGTGGTAGGTGCTTGTACTTGTGGAACAATATCTGGAATCATTGGATTACGTAATATACGAGAAATGAATCGAAAATTACAAGAGGTAAATGTATTAATATTGACATTTTATTTAATAATATGAATACAAAATACATACAATTAACCATCTTAATTATGTATACTTTCAGGCTGATAAAGTACTTTCCCTTTATACAGACGAATATAAAGATAAAAAACGAGGATATTTTATGTTGATCGCCGTTTTTACTGTGATTAGTGGCATGATAGGTTTGTGGGTGGTGTTAACTTAATTAAATCTTTTTTTTATTAAACAACAACTAAATATTTTGCTTCAAGTTTATCCGTTTCAATTTTCTCATATTCATTTTGTTCTTTAAAGGTTTAAATTAAAAATGCCATAATTATGAAACATTATTTTTAATTTAAATTGTAAGCGATATCCATAAATTGGAAAAAATTAATGTCATTTTTCTTAATTGAATTAAAATTCGACTTTAATTTAAATAATTGCCCCAAAGATGCAGAGTACTCACCAAATTGATAGATAATAATAATTCTTAATAATTCTCAATACCTTAGTTTATACCGGCACAAAATAACTTCTAGAATTTTTATGAAATCTTAAATAACTTTCAAAGCGAGCCTCGTGCAAAAATAAAATCATTATTGACCCCCATTATTTTATGAAGGCACATGTTTTTCCGATACACCCCCGACAAACAGCTTTTGTCTAAAATTTTTAAAAACAAAAAACATGTACTAAAAGTTTTTTTTTTGGGTTCGGAGGGGAGTATGGTATATGGGAAAAAGTTGCGTCTTCATAAAATAATGGGGGTCGATAATGGGTGTTTTTTTTTTTTTGAAGTTATTTAAGATTTCATAATTTGTGCTATTTTGTGCAGGTATAAACTAAGATAATAATTCATAATTCAAGAACTAATTCTAAAATATAAAAAAAAATATATATTCAAATTTAATTAACTATTAGCAATGGACCTCGCATCAAGACTTCGAATGGCAAGAAAAATAAAAATAACTTTAGACGAAGAGACAAAAGGTAATAATATTAAATTTAAATAAATGAATTAATATAAAATCTGATAAAAACAAATTAAATAATATATCAAAATATAGAAATGGTTGATATAAATATACAAGGGTATATTCCATTTTATGTATTGTATTTTATAATGATGGCACTTCAAGCACAGTTTGCACAAACCGCACTAGGACTGGGAAGACGATATCGTCGATTAAATATAGCAATTCAAAATGCTTTTCCAACAAGTATGTTTATTGTATATTGTTTTAATAATTTAAATATTATTGGTTTCACCAAATTCCTTTAAATTTTGTTTCGTTTTTGAAAACATTAAAAATATCCTTCAAGAAGGTTGTATTCTGTTTTGCAATAATTTGTCGATTTCTAGCAATAAGAGAATTGTAATTTATCATTAATAATATTTTGTGGAAGTCACAATTATTATTATTATTTTATTCCATTTGAGTTTTGAAGATGTTCTCCTGATGTTATTGGGAAACAAAATTCAATTCAATTCAATTTATTCATTTAAGTATTTTGTTTAAGCCTATTACATTTTGTGAGATACAATTATAAAAAAAATTTCAGCAACTGACATTATTATTAGAAACATTTTTAAATTTATGTGAAATTTTTGAAATTATTGGGAAACAAAATTAACATGACCAATATGTATAATTATTATCGTTAATTTCACAATCACAATTATTATCATTTTAATGCTGGATTTTATGATATTACAATCAAAATAAATAATTAAAGGAGAATACGGGCTCTCGGTAAAAAAAAATACAATTTTAAGATAATTCCTTTCTCTTTATTTTACTTCTTTCTTCTCCACGTTACTGTACAAATATACATTTTCCATCATCAGGAGAAATCTAAAATAAAGTGAAAGGAATTGTCTTAAAATTGCATTTTTATTGACCGAGAGCTTGTATTCTCTCTTTATTATATAATATATAATAACGGTCATTTTCGTCATAACATAATCAAAATAAAGTTGGCAACTTGGTTCAAATAAAAAAAATATATATATGAGAATTTCTAAACTAAATATTGCAAACAAAAACTTTTGATCATGCTGTCTAGTGTCTAGGAAAAACTGGTAAAAATATAGCCAAAATCCAAAACATTTCAAAGCTAAATTAATATAAACTATTAAAAATAATCCTATATATTATGTGTAGGAATCATATATACAATACTGTAGAATATTTGTCAATGTATAGACAAATATAAACACGATATAATGACATTCAAACGCGTTGAAAATTAAATACAAAACTATCAAAAAATGTGAAATCATTTTTGCGACTTATAATATTTTTCCTTGGAAGCTTCAATTATTAAATGAATATTCAGAAAATCTATAGATTTAAAAATAAATTGAAAATTTACATAAAAAAAAAAATAGTTTCACCAATTGAACAAGATTCAAATATAAATTCCGTTCATTTATTACGAGTACCCACGCTAAAACTTCAAGGTTCAGATGTGCTGACAACGAGAACAGCATCGAAATCAGTAGCAGCAGCACCAGAACCACAATTCCAAAAACCAGGAAGTAATAATGTGATTGCAACATTGGCATCAACTGTAGCTGGTTGTGAGTATAAATATCTAATACCTATGTATATAATGGGTACCATTTAAATGCACAGTAAAAAATTCGAAACGCACAGTAAAAAAAAATCAACTGTTACTGGGCAGGATTATTTTACCGTGCATTTTGATTTTTTTTACTGTGAGTTTCGAATTTTTTACCATGCATTTCGAATTTTTTACTGTGCGTTTCGAGTTTTTTTGCTGTGCATTTAAATTTTTCCGTATATAAGTTAATCTATTGATTACTATGAATAGCCCAATAATACAAATATATTTCTATTATTATTGCTAGTGATAAATTCTTTGATGACATTTTCAGGTAAAACTAATAATTCAAATAATTCTATCACAAAAAATCATTATTTTTTGGAACGTTTAGCATATACTCATGCATCTTTAGGTGAAGCTGTCGGTACTGTTTCAAAGTAAGTGTAATTTATAAAACACTAAATTCATCGAATTGAAATTATTTAACGTATTTCTTTTTTGCATGTAATCTGGTCAAGTGCATTTGGACTAACTTTACTGGCAATGTTAGCTTCTTGCTTATTACATTTGGTGGCGACATCATATTTTCTTTTTGTGGAAATTCTTGGCGAAAATGTAAAAACGAATAATAAAACCATTTTTAACATATTAATCGATAAATTTTATTTAGAATCATGAGAATATTCTTTTACTGATTGAAGTTTTAAATTAAGTACAAAATCATACTCATTAATATATAAATCGATTTTAATTAATTTAGGACATTTTTGTGGCATCATTACAACTTTTATGGTGTGCATTTCATTTGTCACGCTTACTACTTATTGTTGAACCATGTCATATAACATCTAATGAAGTAAGTATTATTAACTTACAATAACTTTAATTAAAGCATCTTCGGATTTGTGCGGATTTTAACACAATCACAAACAGACAGAAATATACACAATTTTATGTAGAATTTATACCACTTTGTACTCATACAAATAATGATGGATCGCATATACTCAAAAATATACATTTCTACGTTATATTCAATTTACATAATTAAAAATTATTTATTATCATATTGTTTAATAGGCTGGTAGAACGATAATAATTGTATGTGGATTAATAAGAAATTGTAAGGATAGTGGTACCGAATTTATTGTGAGTATACCATTTTCTTAAAAGTTAACTACTTATTTACGTTGGTTTAAGCAATTCAAACTTGATTTTTTATAAACATTCAATTTATATAATGGTTTTTTATTATCATCACTGGATTAAAAAAGTTAAAGAAATTTTGGCGTCAACTATTAGCAGACAAGGCATATTACTTTTCAGCATGCGGTATGTGTAACATAGATCGTCAAATTTTAACATCAGTAAGCTTAACAATAATATTAATTTATTTTTATTAAATAATTTTGTGACAATATTTTTATTTACAGTTCAGTGGAGCGATAGCAACCTATTTGGTTATATTGATACAATTTCAAAAAACTGATGGATAACTTAAAATTAGGATACTACTCCATAGAAATATTGCACGATGAAATTTATTTGTTAACAAATTTAAATGTAATGACATAATGCCACAAATAAAATAGAAATAAATAGTTTGGCAACATAAAAAATGTATTCAAATTAGTGTTTATTTATAACAACATACATACATACTAAATTTGGAAACAAGAAAACCAAAAAAAAAAATCATAATTAAAATTACTTCCGATTTAATTGCGCAAAAAATTTAACATAATACCGTGCACTCTTGCACAATGAGTTTAACCGCTGACGATGCGATGCGATATGACCTAAACCAAACCAGAATTAGCATTTACAAATTTACTACATATAATTTATTTATTATTATATGTAACTTAGCAGAATATTGCTGTTTTAATAGCCTAACTCAGTAAAAATAACTACTTATGGACCACAATTTATTTGTAGAAATCCATTAATTACATTTTTATTTACAGAATAAACTGCAATCCAGAAAAATAGACTAAGAAAAATTCTAGAGGACCTTATTTTTTTAGCTCATAAATAACAAAAAATCTAAAAGAAGAACTTTTTCTTTTATCTTATATAAAAACTGCATTCGAGAAATATTTTTATTTTACACTCTGCTTTAACTTTATTATGTGATAAGGAATATAAAAAATTCATCATTAGAAAATAATGTAATTAACAATTTCGTAATAGAATTAATTTTGAAAAAGTCACTATAAAATTTACATTACTTTTACAAAACCAAAAAAGAAAAGAAGATTTTATAAAAATTATAACAAATTTTGCTGAAGAAAATTTTAATTGATCTCTTCTAGTTTGTGAGATATTTCAGTCAGACGAAAAATTGCATGTAATTTTATTGCTGTTGTTGTATTACGCACTCAATAGAATAAATGTCAGTCTTGTTAAAGCTAACAATTTTGTTATGTACCCGAAAATGAGACCTATGTATGAAATATCCTGTATAATAGGCGTCTAACTATAAAATACATTCTAAAATAAAATTAATAAACACATTAACAACATAAACAAGCATTAACTTCTAAAATGTTAAATGATTCAATGAAAAATATTATAATCTTTCTAATGCGCTAAAAACATTTATATTCACAATTCTTTATAAATATTTTTTTTATATACAATAAACTTCCAAAAAATAAGTATAAAATTTAAAATTTATTATTGTTTATTCAAATCCACTTAAAAAAAAGAAAAGAAACTATGCCCTTAGTCATAAAGCATAAATTTAACTTTAATGGCACCATATTCTATAAAGATTTCTCTGGTAAACTTGTAAAAAAAAATTCACATGTGTCACTTTTTTTTTAAACTGCTCTACAAAATATTTCTATTTTTTTTTAACGCATTCATTTCTATTAATATGAACATTTAATGCGTGCTTCAAACCAAATTTTTTATCACAAATATCACACTGAAAAGGCAAAGGCTTATTGTTATTAGAATTCGCTGTATTCGTTTGAGTTGAATCATTCTCCTTATCACAATTAGATGTTGAAAAATGACATGGCAAATGAGCTTGAAAATCACTTTCAGACATTTGGCCGTTATTGCACAAAAAGCATTCGAAATTTGTCGTTGATTTTTTTTCTTCAGATTCTATTATATTTTTATCAATTTCAGCACCTTGTATATTTAAAGAGTTTTCGTCACCTTTCATCGAAATAGATTTTTGTGTACATTTTTCCAGTTCGTGGCGTAGAATTAATTTTTCCATAATATTCGTTTGAATTTTTTCAGTTTTGTGCTCCGTTTCTGATGATCTGCAAATATTTTCATCTATTGGCTTATGAGCTGTATTTTCTAATATGATAGAGTAGTTTATATTTTCATTAGTTCCAGAATTTATTGTGATGTTATTTAAATTTAAATTAACACCAACATTGACAACTGCTTGGGTTGAAGTTGCTTTGCTCTTTCTTGAGTTAAGTTTTGGTGGTGATTTGGCTACGACATTATTCAAAGTTGGTTGTTGTAAAACTTTCCTTTTAAGCTTTATTTTTTCTTGTTTTTGTTTTGTGGGAATGCAAATATTTCTATTTTTCAAATCACCTAATTTACCTTTTTTCACGGAGTTTATTCCAATTAAATGGTTTTGCATATGCGCCTGTAAATTTTCTTTTGTTATTTGAATTTTTTTACAAATATAACATTGGAATTTTATTGGTTTTGAAATAGATTTTTTATTTGATAAATTTTTCTTTAATTCATTATTCACTTTGTTTCCAGATTTTTTTGTACGTTGTTTTGTAACTCTGCGTCTCTTTAAAAATATTTCTTCACTTTCCTCAAAACGAAATTTTTCCATTGCTAAACCATAGCAAAATTTCGATTTTTTAAATGATTCCATTTCAAATTTGACATTATTTTGCTCCGTTTCTAATAAATTGGTATCATTACTAGCCGATAACTCAGCTAATAGGGATGCTAACACGTCCGATTTGTAATAATGCTGTTGATATTTAATTTGAATTAATTTAATATCTTTAAGCAAATTCTCAAACAATGTTTTATATTGATTACGTTGTATAATCATATCTTCAATCATATCTCTTAGACTTTCTGTTTGATTCTTTTGGTTTATTTCATAATGATTTAGAAAATCTAAAACGAAGGGCTGTTTTTTAGTCATTTTATTTGTCTGACACATGATGGATTATGCCTAAAAAAAATTAAGAATAATTATAAGAATTTCAATAACTTTATCAATTATGAATGTAACATATTTCATTTTTAGATAGTAAATAAGTACTAAATAATAATCATAATAATAAGCAATATTTATTGTTAATGAATTTACCTGATTGTTTTTTTATATTGCAATGAAACTATTAAACAATTTAAATTATTAGAACCATAAAAATGGATGCAATTATTCAATCTAAAAAAAAAAATCAATGACAGTTATTGTTGTAGTTATCTTTTTAAAATTGATTTTTCCACGTGACAACAATTTATTAATTATATTATTAACATTTAATTGAATTAAGAAACTTTTTTTCACTTTTTTTCTTCAAAAATGATAATACTTTAAATAATTTGTAATTGCATCTAATAATAAATCATCAGTTTGACACCATTTTGATAAATTCGTTTAATATGATTTACCGTTTAATTAATTAAAGAAGCAAAAAATAAATAGACGCACGTTATGCACTGCCCAAGTAGCATATTTGGACTTATAACTGAATTATATATAAAACATTAGAAACAATAATTGTGTAATTTCTGAGAGCCAAAAATTGAACAGACACATGCGTAATTTTCATTTTTTTTTATTTATCTACCTTTATAAATAATTGAAAATGTGAACAATTCAAATTTATAACTAGTTTTTCCGTTATTAATTTTGCTTATAGTTTTAAACTAAATAATAACTTTTCGCTTTATAATCCATGTGGTCAAACTATCTCTATATGGAAAATATGGCCACAATCTAAGACCAAAGAATATTCTTTGCTAAGACTGTAGCTTCACATGAATTTGGTGAAAATATATTAAGGCATATTACACAACTGGCTACCCAATTGAAATTCATCTAGAGTAAATTTTAATAATTAGTAACAAAATAGAAAAATAAACGTAAGACAATCAACAATCCAAGCACACGCAAACATTATATTTAGAATTTAGAAAATACTTCGAGAAAAAATTAGCTCAGTACAAAACAAAAAATTAATATATAGATTAGTGGACTGTATTGACTAGCCTAATTTTGTTGATCTGTCAAATTTTATCACAGCTTCAACATAATTTCGAAAACTTATATCTTCTATACACCAGAGAGATAATGAATAATGATGATAAAGAGAGATGATTTCAAAGAGCATTCAGACAGAGATAGTTTCACGTATAGTGTAAATCTCAGTTAATAATAAGTAATTATCTAGTGTGTTCTAGGCTTTAGTGTGTCATCAGAACCAATTAATTGTCAATAATTTATCTATTAACAGCGATATTAGCTGAAGTGTCAAATTTAATGGAACCAATATATGTACTTATATAAAAGTATACTTTAAATATAAAATATCTTTTTGCAATCTTGCTAAACACTTGTTAATGAGTTGAGCTATAATTGTAATTGTAAGTATATATATGTACTCCCGATCAACCATGCGGTATCGATCGTAACGATACGCGATAACGATAGGTAACGTAGATTATCGACCGTTAAAAAACGTTGACAGGCGTTAAGGGTTGTTATAGATACGTGTCGCTAGTTAACGCTCTATAAAGGTTATGATATCGCAATACCTGCGAAGATCGTTATCAAATATTTTAACGTAGATAGTTGTTGACACTGCACGCATCGT
>JAABKK020030845.1:0-15621 GCA_011634745.2 Catotricha subobsoleta
TTTTTTTTTTTTTTTTTTTTAATTTCTTACAAAAATGAAGTCGTGTACCAATTAATTGGCAGCTTGTTTTTTTAATTGTACTGGTACTTAGATACTGATTTTATTCCTTATGCTGAAGAAAAGTACTTTCAAGTACTTACTTCAAAAGTACTGAATATTGATACTTCCAGTACTGTCTTTAAGGTACTAGCCCATGTCTGACGTATTCCAATCTTGAATACTTACTTATACATTATATACATTATCTAGAAAATTCTTTATCGCTTTTATTAAAACCTCAATAATCACTTCAAAAATAATAGATATTTTAATAATTTAATTAACAGCGATGTTTTTTAATTTTTTAATTTTCTTATCATTTTCTGGCATAAAATCCTTTTAAAAATGTTCTCTTCTATGGAAATCGAATCATTTTCAATAGTCGAAATAAGCAGAATACCCTGATAAGTGTTACTTTTTAATTTTTGTTTATAGTTTAATTTTAAATTTTCTTTTGTTCTATTGAAGACATATAGTAAACGTAACTTACTTTGGGAATTAATGGACGATTATCTAATTGCTCTTGCCCCGTGTCATTAACAATCGTTTCTTCAGGAGTTGGACGCTTTCGTTCTAAATCACATGCAGCAACTCGTTTACGTAAATTTGCCATTACAATAGCTTCCTCACTAGAAATATAAAGAAAAACAAAAACAAAACTATAATAAATAACTTTGAAATTTCAGATAATACACAAGATAAACAGGAAAAGCTTAAAAATATCTACTTATGTTTTTGTTATTATATTTATGCCAAAAATAGACTTCCTTTGTTTTACTTTTAATTAATTTAATGTATTTTCTATTTATAACATAGCCACGTGCTTATTGTATAGGTATAACAAGTGAGAAATGAAAATGTACATTTGTTTCGAGTATACATTCAAAATAAATATAGATATAAATTATGTGAAAATAGAAGAAATAATATAATAATAAGTAATTGAAGCGATTTTTTTAATATTTCTGGGCCGCTACACTACATGAAAAACCTAATTTATTTTCAAAATCATTTATAAAAGTTAATCAAGAGACTTATTGATGCAGAAAATGAAAAATCATACTATAGAAGCAACGAAAAAGAAATTTATTTCACCCTAATAAAAAAATGAAAATTTATTTAACAGAAATTACGAACTATAATAATTCGTAATAAATGAAATTCTATAGTTGGAATGGCACCAAGAATTAACGTGGTGGGTGATATTTTTTAGTGTTGTAATTTTTTTTTATGTTTTTTGACTGAAATTTGAAATAAAAAAACGAAAATTAAATAATTTCGAATCAATTTTATTTATTTTATACCACAATAAATGTATTGCGATGTATTTACAACATTTTACTTTTGATATAAACCAATTGAATTAGATGGATAAAGGTTATAGATATTTGGCAGCCGTCTGATATATTATATAGATTGTAAAGAAACCATTGCACTTGTGGTTCAATAAATAAATGAAATAGTATAAAGATAAAAATAGATACTCAACTCATATGAACTTTAGTCTTTATAATCATAAGATTTTCGTAGAATTTCTTGGCAAACCAAACCTGCCTTAATTAAAAGAAATGTATTTTTAACAGAAAATAATATTAAAATATTTTCAATATTTGGATGGATAAAGATATGCATTGATTTACTATACTAATTTACAATAAAATGTTGAATTATAAAAAGGTAACCACTTAGTATTTGAAAAGACTTTTCTTACGCTTTTAAAAACAAAAATGTTTTTCTTTTGCGGTAATAAATAATTTTCGTAAGTGTACTGATTGCACGTAAATCAATTTTGAATTTTTAAGGAAATCAGGTAATTGTAATTCATATACAATATGTTATTGATTATTGTCGATAACTCTTATTTTTCTAATATATAGGAAATAAAAAGAAATAAAAATAAGAAAATCGTGTAAACAAATTAAGCAGAATGCTTATTTAAAGGCCAAAACAAAATAAATTGCATTTTGAACAAGTTGTAATTTACTTACCGTCTACGACTCGGAAGAAGTCTATTATTAATACCCGGTACTGGTGTTATTGGTGTTACACTGAATTCAGGTGTCGAAAATTGTAATTTCTTGGAACCACCACCACTTTTACGTTTTAAAATTGGTGTTGTAACTAAACCACCAGGAATTGGTTTATTTAATGGTTCCAATTCAATGCTGTCAGCACCACCTAAATTCGAACTAATTGCCATATTTTCTATAATTCTTAAGTTATTTTCGTCTTTTTGTAAAATGTTTCTTTCCACAATTGACAATAAATAATAAAAAATGCACAAAATTTATCTACATATTAGGCACTATAAACTCTTTCATGACAATAATAACAAACACAAAAAAAAAAAACTTAAGAAATGTGAAAACTCTTCTCGGTTTTATTTTCGCAAATACTTCTATGTGTTTGCTTTGTAATTGCTAGATGTTAACTGAGTAGAAATTTTCGCTCTATTCTGATTTTATAATAATAATATTGCTAAATATGTATTGGTATAACTCTGTAATAGCAGCTGATGTAAGATAGAGTATGTATTGGTTGTTCGTTTTCCACAAAAAATCGGAAAATTGTAAGTCGGGCAAAATTTCTGTATACGAAAATTTATTTAGTAGTGGTTCCATTGCGCGTATTTTTTTATATCAATGTACAAATACACACATGATTGAATAACTGTATGATTGGACGTATATATATATATATACGAGTCAATGCAATTATATGCATGGATCGGCATATGAAAAACTATAATATTTTCTTTATCACACTAAAATGTTAATATGTAATTAGTATCATCAGAATGTTTCTCTTACATTGCATAAATTGAGTTAGATTTTTCCAGTTTTCTCTTGCTTTTACAGACAATCTTTCTATATTTATTTTGGTCTAAAACTTTTCTTAAAACATACAATATACAATTTTAAGTTATGTCGTGTTCGTAGTTTTGATGGAATTCAAATTTTTTAAACGTTTCATTGAACAAGTTTTCGTTTCATTTAATGTAACATTTCAAAAATTAAAAAATTATTTCATTTTTAATTATATTAATAATATGTTTAAGAAATAAATAGTGTTTAATTAATCTAATATGATTGATAAAACAGTTAATAAGATAATTATTAATAATAGGGTGGGACAATTTTCTCCAATCTTCTATCCTTATTCAGTTGCATTTGCTTGTTTAATTTGTTTAAATTATTATAGATTTTCGATGAATGCGCCGCTGAAGTTTTAAAAAGGCAGTTTTAATATTTAAAGTATTTTAACCTTTGAACCGTTACATATAATTTTAATATTTGTTATTAGATAGAAAAATACATGAACTTCATTTTGTAAAAAAAAAAAAAAAAACATTTTTTTCTACATTAGAAAAAAAATCAGCCTTGATTACCAAAATTACCGCAGAGGGCTTTTTTTAACAATTTTCGTACGGGCCTATTGAGAAGATTTTAAAGGAAATGATATGTAAAAACATTTATGTAGGTATTGAATAAACTGTTGATAAACTACTTACATTTACATAATTTATATAGTCTCGTCCTGAAACTGGCGTAAAACATAAGTTTAAAAACTTTTTGATCTTTTAATGGAGTTTAGAGAACTAAATGAAATTAAACTCTTTAATTAAAAAAAAAAAAATTATAAAACAATTATTATACAAAATATGTAAGAACATTTCTATTAATCTATATAATTTCTATAATTCTATTTATTAATTTTATTTATTTCAATAGCCAAACGTAATTTATTCAATTTTTCTTTTGCAGTATTTATATTTTCAATTGATAAACTTTTAATGAAATCAAGTAATCTTAGTTCTAATGCGTTAATCTTCGCGTCAATCATTTTTATGATTTTAGTAGTTGTGACTTTTCCATTCATTGGGAAAATACTATTATTGCTCATACCATATGCATTCAATATCAATAAATATTTTTTATTTTTATCATTAATATTATTAATGCAGCCAATACCTTTTATGTTGCTATCATATTTGCCATTTTCACTATTCACGCTAAATATAGTTGGACCTATATCAATATTGTCCATGCTTAATAATAAAATTATTGTTGTTAAAGCGTCACAATTCCATTTATTATCGTTTAAATGAATTTTTTTCAGCATGGGTGCCATTCCTTTAAGATTCCAATCAATTGACATTAATTCATTTCTACTGATATTTAATTCCTCTAATTTAACTAAAATGGCATTTAACTGAATCTGGTTTAATTGATTGCATGATAAGTCAATAAATTTTAAATTAATTGCCATTTGAAAATCATTAAAATGAAATTCTCTTAATTTATTATGAGATAAATTAATGATTTCTAAATTACTAAAACCATCGAAAGTATTTTTAATTAAAATCTCTAATAAATTATTGGATAAATCGATTATTTTCAAATAATGATAATCAGTCAAATTTGAAATTGATGTTAGAAAATTATTTGCCAAATGCAATTCAATAAGTCTGTTTTCCATAATTTCATCTATTCTTAGGTCTGCTATTATTTCATTAATTCTATTGTTGTTAGCTTTCATGATTTTCACATCAGTTCCGATGTTGCATGTTGTTGCATTTGTGTTGCTCATGTTGATATACTCAGAATTGACATAAATTGTGTCTTGCAAAACAATAGATGGATTATTAGCAATATCGAATGTGACCAAATGTGAAAATAACTCTTTGCTGAAACCAGTAACATTCGTGAGTTGATTGTTGTTTAAACGAAGACTTTTTAAATTAGAATTATGAGAGAAAATTGCTTTTGCGTCAATCTCTTGAAGAAAATTATTATTTAATGTTAAAATCATTAAATTCTCCAGGGATTTAAACCAGGCTGGATTTAAATGAAATAGTTTATTATTATGCAAAAACAGCTCTCTGATATCTACAAATTTAAGTTTGATTTCAGTTCTGACGGTTGTGTATTTGTTTTCACTATAATCATCATTATCATCATAATCATCATAATCATCATTGTCATTTTTATTAAAAACTTTTTCGGCCATTGTTTTAATTTGGTTATGCGACAAATCAATTACTTGTAGATTAGGTGCTCGACCAAATTTAAACGATGGCAGTTCCTCAATATCATTGTGGGAAATATTTAGTGATTTTAGCTTAGACGCCTTTCTGAGATTAAAATGAGACAAAGATTTTATATTTGAATTCGTCACACCGAAATGTTCCAATAACGTGTATTTTTTAAAAATAATTTTTGGAATGTTTGCTGGCTCGGAGCAATTATTTATATTTAATATGAATAATTTCTTCGTTCGAAACCAATTTTGACTTTCAATAATTTGATACCAATAGTGCCGTCCGGGTTGGTGACAATCAAATCTCTGTTCAGAATGATAAGAACAACGATATTTACAAATTATTTCATCCAATTCATCATATCCTTGCGCAAATTTCAATTGTTGTAAGCTCAGCATGTATAACAGAATAATAGCATTACTATACATCAAAAAGCAAAGGAAAATATTAAATTATTAAAACTGTATAAAAATCGTTGTTGGTAGAAAACATTTAAATTTGTTTTATAAAACTTACCATAATGCTTTATAAAAGTCCATTTTCAATAATCAGAATATTTAATTAATGATTTCACTTGACTTGACTTGACTGGAAAAGAAACTAAAAATATATTCTTTAGAGATGATCATCAAGTACTTACTTAAGTACAATTATATTAATAAAGATAAGAGATATAAGTATCTTGTATATTTTATTTAATCTTCGTATGGAAGAATAATTATAAAACAATGAACTTAAACAAATTTGACCTTTGAATTTACATTTATTGATATGAGAAATTCTTCCGCCTTATTTATTATTGTATTTTTGGGAACAAATTGTTCAATAAATATGTACCTCAGTTTCAGATTAATTTTATTATAGTCTTGAACATTATATAAGTGCATATATACACTAAGTAAAGTAAATAGAGACAAAGTTGACCGATAATATGTATAAATAAGAATTATCGTTTATTTTGTTACTTCAGATTTAAGAGAAAAAAAATTATACAAATAAATAAATAAAAGAATTTTGAAAGATGCGCAGCGACGAATCTTAATTATTTCTTTCTACTGTACTTATTAATTTCTTTGTTTTAATGGGAAGAAGTTAAATTATATATTCTGTCCTCGTCATAAGAAAGCTGACACGTATATATTTTGCAAGGCACCTGAAAATTATAAATCGTTACGTATCTTTTAAATGTTTTCCAGTTGTTCTTTAAATAAGTATTTGGGAATTTTAATGGACAATTAATTAAAATTTAGAGAAAACAACGATTTTGTCTGTAAAAAAGTAGCCAAAAAAATAGGATTCTTGGGAAGGATAAAAGGAAAGTTACCTGTTCAAAGTAGGATATAACTATATACAAAACTATCATAGCACCGCATTTCGACTATTGCAGCAGTATATTATTTTTAAGTAATAATGAGGAATTTGATCCTATGCAGAGACTGCAAAACAAAGCCATGCAAGTCATATTAAACTGCAATTGTAATACAAGTGTTCAAAAAATGCTAGAAGCGCTCAACTGGCTGAGTATAAAACAGCGAATCTATTACAATGTTCTAGTAACGTTATATAAAATCGACAATAATATGATGCCAGAATACCCTATCAAGAGAACTATTGTCAGTGAATGACACACAACCGTACCCATTAAGAAGAGGTGATAATTTAAGACTGGAGTTATATAAAAAATAAGCGACATAATAAGGAACTCAACTTTATAATAAAATACCGATTGAAATTAGAAATCAAAACTTAACAAGGTTCAAAAACGAAATATCAAATTATGTAAAAATTAAATTTAAATATGTTTGAAGAATAATTCTAATGTAATTTTATATTTCTTATGTACCTATTCTATGTATTATAAATTGTAAATATATTTAAAAGAAAATAGCAAATTGGTAAATAAATGCCATAATAATATGGATAATAATAAATATAAATTAAATTAATAAAACGCCATAAAACTTATTACAAAATATTTTATTTATAAAGTATTAGATTATTTATAATAAATTCGATTTGATATTTATTTATGTTATATGGATCCAGTTTCATTTAAGCCTAGATTTAATTCTTTAAATTTATTGTTTATTAATTCTAATAGCTTTGATTCTAAGCTGCTAAGTTTTTGATCAAGCACCTCTTCTATTTCCACTTTTAGATCGTTATTTTGTTTTTCATACGTACACTCAATATTAGACATGGGTCCAGCAGTGACCGGTATTATCTCTTCAATGTTAGAATTAAAACATCCAATACCTTTAACATTATTCTCATAATTTGTCTTGTTATACGATGATGAAGAGATAGTTTCATTAATAACTGCTGTAATTCCATCGAAATATATTAATAATATCGATGTCGTCAAATATGAACAATTCCAATTATTGTCATTCAAACCAATTCTTTTCAATTGTGGTGCCATTCGTTTTATGTTTGTATCAATTGTTGTTAAACTATTGCCCTCAATGTGTAATTCTTCTAAGTTGATTGCTAAAACAATTAACTCAAACAACATCAATTGATTGTAGGATAAATCAACATATTTTAAATTAAATGCGGATTGAAATAAACTGTAATCAATTTCTCTTAATTTATTATGAGATAAAATAAGTATTTCCAAACTGTTCAATCCAGTCAAGGAATTTTTATCTATAATCTCGAGTAAATTGTAAGACAAATCAAGTTTTTGCAAGCGGTGAAGTTCAGTCACATTTGATATAGATTTGATTAAATTGTGTGCCAGATATAATTCTTGAATCGTACTTTCATTGAAATTACTATCATGTGACTCTATTAAAATCTTACTAATTTTATTATTATATGCTTTTAGAATAATTGTCCCGAATCCAATATGACATATTTCTGCATTAATATTGCTCATTTCAATGTATTTTGAATTAATATGAATTGCGTCTTGATATCTAATTGATGGATTATTAGAAATATCAAATGTATTTAAAGTCATTTTTTGATAAATTCGAATCGAAAAATTTTGAATTTTTGTAAGTTGATTGTTATTTAAATGTAATGATATTAAATTTTTATTTCGGATAAAAATATTATGTGCGTCAACCTCTTGAATAAAATTGTTATTTAAAGTTAAAACCGTTAAGTTATGAAGAGACGCAAACCACGATGGATTTAAATACGTTAAATTATTGTATTGGAGCAATAAATCTGTAATACCAATAAATTCACTGAAATATGTTTGATGTAAACTCGGTTGCTGATCATAACGATCGTTGTAACTGTAGGGATATTGGTAGCTGGATCTGGAATTATAGCGTTGATTATATTTATGCTCATACATTTTCATATTAGCTGTAATATTTTTATCAAAAACATTATCGGCCATAAAATTTATTTCATTATAGGACAAATCTAATACTTGGAGATTTGGCGCCAAAGTAAATGCAAAAGATGGTAGTTCTTCAATATTGTTATGAGACATATTCAATAATTTTAATCCATAAGCATTTTGTAAATCCAATTGGCAAAATAACATTACATTTAGATTAGTTATGTTGAAAGTATATAATTCGGAAAATTCCGAAAATATATTAGGCGGAATGTTTCTTAAAGAACTTTCCACTATTTGTAAGTTCCTCGATGGCTCATCATTAGGATTTGATTCAATAATTAACCGCTTATCAATATTTACGTTTAACCATGTGCGCTCGGGCATTATATTATCAGTTTTAATAAGTATCGAATCGACATCATCCAATAATATATATACAGTATCCCGTCTGACTGTATTTTCTAACAGTACTAATTGCTGAAGACCAGCAATAAATAACAGCAACAGAACATTTCTATTAAAATTGAGTTTGACAAAAAAAAATAATATAAAATTAAAATTAATTTTCAAACAAAGAAAACATACAAAAATAAGATAATTGTTAAAAATCATCACTTACTTCATTGTTTTTCGAAAGAATATTATAACTGATACAGTGAAGACTAAACCAATACTAAAATTTAATTTTTAAATCATCTGTTTAATATATTAGCTTCTTATCTTTTAAACGCAAATATAACAGCAGCACTCAACCTTTCGACATGAAAATTTGAAACTGGTATAAAATATTAATAAAATATATTAATTTGTTAATCACAATTCACAGGGTACCTATAGCTAAATTTAAAAAAATACAATTATGATTATGAGTCAGGTTCTCGAAGTTCTCTGGCATCACGCTGATGTCGGTACGATACAAAAAAAAATGCTTTGTAAAATGATGTACCGCGGCGACTTCAGCGGGATGCCAGAGAATTTTCAGAGTATTAAAAATGGATTCCTTGATGTCGGTTTCCTATAAGTCATCTTAAGCAGTTTTTTCATTTTTCTAACAAAATTCTAAGATATTTGCATATAAAGTTTTTAGAAAGATCTCTGACTGACATTTCTAATGAAAACAAAGTAAGCATGAGCTGTGTTTTATCATACCTACCTTATAGTTATTGTACCATTAACAAAAAGTACTCAATTTTATCATTCTTTTTCTTTTTTGATGATTCACCCACCGTTGAGACGCCTTGGGCTTTTTTGGACCGTTCGGCCGTGAAATCAAAAAAACGGATTTTTTGAAAGAAATCGAAATGAAGTAATAAAAATCTTCTAGAATTTTTGTATTCTATAAGCTTTAAGGTCTTTTTTCTCGACTGGAGTTTCTTGTAAATAAAAAAAAGGAAAACTGATAAAAATTAAATTAATGAATTTTTCGACTGCAGGCAGATGTATGAGCTCTGCTTCATAGAATAATTATTGCACGTGAGTAAAATTATTAAAAAATTAATTGTTTTTAATTAATACATCGATCGAAGTACTCAAGAAAATATACAGCAACTATTAAAAGAGTTCTTATTATTGAAAAAAAAAAAAATAAATAAATAAATAAAAACAATCAATTTTTAGTTACACAAAGTTTATTAAATAAACCCTACAATTGTTTCGGGATCTAATTAATAAATGTTTAACCAATTATAATAAAGGTATATCGTCTCTGAAAACAACAGAATCAAGTTTATGCTGAAGAAAAAAAACAACAAATAAGTATTCAATTTAAGAAAATAAATAAGAATAATATATTGTAATTCTCCGTTAAAATACCGGTGTGATTTAAACTTCTGATAATTAAAATATTTTGTTTATATGTAGTATAAAACTTCTCGTATTTTATTATTTTCACCAGATGTTATTAATTTGGTACAATGTTGGAATTAAATAGGTGTTGGGGCCATATTAGAGGGAAGCTAGTGGAGGCTATTGGTGACAATTGAGCAAAATAAGTTAACTATAGGAGTAAACTTTAGTTCGCACTGAAATATAATAATTATATTATAATTTCTATATGAAACTTTGTAGTGCTTGTATATTACATATATATATTATATACATTTATTTATGATTATTTTTGTTAGCAGTATAAAAAGAAACCAAAACTATATTATAATATTATAATATATATTATAAAAGAAAAAATCCTACGAATTTCTCTTTTAATATCTATACAATTTATTGATTAATTCAAAACACAATAAACATACAAACAATTCATTTATAATTAAGAAAATATAATTTTGTTTTCGTATGTTACATAATTTTAAATGAGCTGGTGAGAATGGGAGTGATGTAAGTCATATTTATTTCACATTTTGATGAAAATCGCCGAAACTGTATTTATAAGCGCTATTCACTCAGGATATTTTGCATCAAAATGGACTTACATTACTCTAATTCCCACCGGCTTAAATGTTCTACTTTTCAATTCAACAATTAATATAAAGTGTTAGCGTCGACCCAATTCCATTTCCAAATGCCGTATATGTGCTTGTACATTAGTTTGAAATGCTTCAATATTGTCATCATCTAATCGATTTTTGGTTTCTTCTAAACATCCCTCTAACACTTTGGATATATGATAATTTTGATCGCCGCATAATAAATTTGATGCAACATACATTATCATTGCCAAGTCATTAATTAAGCGTAACATTGATTCATTTTCATCACGAATTGTGTGATTATTTTTTTGAACCGTTTCAATGCCCATTTCTTTGCACTTCTCACGTAAATAACTTGGTTGCAACATTGAAGCAACACGTGAGTCTTTCGTTAAATCACGTGAAAATGTTTGAATTTCACTCAAATATTCTTGATTATCCTGATTCAATTTTTCTAATCCGATAACAATGCTTGCATATCTTTGTTGATAATCTTCGGGAAATGATTCATTATATGATTTGTACATTTCTGCTTCGGTATTCATGTTTCTTAAACGTATCAATTTCATTTGTTTTGCAGCGATTGCTTTACGTGTACGAACAATCAATTCTAATAATTTCAATTGAAAGCCACCAATCGATTCTTTAGGAAAAACTAAATTTTTTAATTTCATTTGGGGAATTGTGTCTAAAACAACTCCACCGGCTGCACCTAATAATGGGTCATATTTATTAAATTTTGTTTCGGATGCCATTGGCGATGGTACGTAACATAGACCGTTGATTTTTTGTCGGAAATTTTTAGTAATGCTACTTAAGGGAATCGTTTCAATGGCATCAGTGGCTAAAACCTCATAATCAGGTACAGAATGTGTCCCCAAGCCCAGTTTATCAAATCTAATACGATATTCACTAGACATAGAATATATTGCCTCAACGGATCCTGTGAATATACCATCCTGAGGTTGACGCATACGCGCTGCTACTTTCGTACCAACTGGAAGTGCTAATGGAATATCATTTGGTAAATCTCTAACAAATGATAAATCTCCGCATTTTCGTGATTGCAATAAACGTATCTTTTGACGTCGACGTTCCAATTCACGACGCTCTTCTTCGAAAAATGCTTGTGAACTACGTCGTGGTTTTCCCATTAACTTACGAATTTTTGACCATTCAACACGCGTTAATTGACGCGTTTTTAATTGTGGAAATGATTCATTCAAACAAATTTGAAAATCATTCTCACCCAAAAATAATGGTTTGTCAATGTAACTGTAAAACCATTCGTAACTGACCCATTTATGAGCTTTTGGTAATTTCAGCAAATTACGTAAACGCATACCAATTTTTTGGCCAATCGAACGATCTATGGCACTAATTGTTGATACAGCAGTTCCAGTACATGATGCTGATGTCAATGTAGGTACTGATGTCGGTGTAGTGGTCGATACTTCTGTCACTACTGAAAGTTCCGTCGATTTTTTTGATGGCGAAGGTGCACTAACATCATCATTCGATTTTGATGGAGTTTTCATATATTTTGAAACAACACCTTTTCGTTTTTTTAACAGTTTGGTCGGTGTAACTGTAGGCGTTTTAACAGGAGATGGCTTTAAAGTACGTTTAATAGGTGATTGTCGCAATGGTTTACTGTCATTAATTATATCATCATCAAAAAATAATTTATTTCTTTTCCTTATACGAGCTGGCATACCACGAGCATTTAGCACTTGAATTGGTTGTTGTGGTTGCGCTTTTGGTGGCAAAACAGTACCAACGCGATGTAATCCTAGCGCAGCAGGACCAAATGCCGGTGGCTCAATATTATCATCTGTGTCCATTAATTCATCTGGTTCATCTTTCGGAATTTTCTTTTGACTGTATTTTGACATTTTGTCGGTTCGCCTTAGTTGGATATTTATTATATATCAGTAAGAATTCAATTAAATTTTGAATTTATGTGGAATATTTATTTTCAGTTTCACTCAAATTTGCAATTAATCCTAAAACATTTGAAAAAAAAAGATAATAATTTTAGTTAATATTAAAAATACAAAACTACTAACTGTTTACCGACACTACATTTTGACATTATTGAGTAATGCTAATAAAAATTAAAATTTCAAAAAAAAAAACAATTAAGTATCTTCTCTATATTAAATACGAATTATATGTTCTCATGTTTTGCATAATTTACATACAATTCTTGTTATTTATTTTATAGCATATGTATTTAAATTCCATGTAGTGCAAATTATAGTAAATCACTTTTTCTGAATTTATATATTTGATTAGTAATAACATTCACTATACGCTGAACATATATATTTATAAATTTTTAAATTTTACTATAGATTTAAAAACCAACCTCTGTTTTTTGTTTAACAGCAATAAACATTAACTAAACGACATAAATTAATATTAAATATAATTTTTTTTAATTTTTCACTTTAATATTTATTTGAAAAAAATTACTTCTAATAAGCGTCCAGTTTACAAAACGAAAACTTAATCATTTACGAAGAATCATGGATGTATGATAGATAGTTCATCTATATAGGTATATTTATATAAATGCTTAACTGAAACTAACTTCATACTGCTGGGAAATGGATCTGCATTACATTTACAACACAATTGATAACAAAACTTTTCGAAAAATTGAGGTGTTCATGGAATTGTCAATCTAAGCGGTATTTATTTCATACATTTTATATAAGTAGAATTCATATATAGATTCAAAAGATAAACTCTTCACACATTAAGTTTTCGTATGTTTTATTCCGCTCACTCTCATACGTTTTTTTGAATCTATATAAAATTTCTAGTGTAGGTATATATTTTTTGTAAACGAGTGACGCCAAAATATTAGGGTGACCAGAAAAATAAATTTATCTATTTTTCATCAGCTTACAAGTAATAAAACATACAAAAATTTGTTTCAGATATCTATTTGGCCCGCATTTCTTTTTAGGCGTTCCAATTAGAATATTCATCTTTTTATCTTGGAGTTAGATGCAGGTCTAGAACGGCAAACTATTCCATTAATACCATGGACGATAGTGTAAATATAAAATGCTTTATTTAATCGATAAATCGATAAAATGAAACAAAACATAAGACGACCTTATTGATTTATTACATTCTTTCGATGTTAAAATAATCTACAAAATTCTTTGAAAAATCATTATAAATGAGGAAATTAAAAGTTCAAAGAATTAATCTTTGATTTTTCCATTAGTTCTTGAGCAAATTAAAATTAAAATTCTTTAAAAATTTTTTTGATTCTCCAAAGAATTTTCTTCGCATGGTTTTGCTCTTTTAAGTTTTCTTCACAAATCATAAGTTTTTAAGAAATTAAAAAGTTTCTTTGGCATTTTTCAGATAATTAGAAATTCTAGAATTACAATAATTTGATGTTGTAAAATATTTTATTCGATTTCGTAAAATAATTATAAAGAAAATATCGCCGTGATCTATTCTGAATGAAGTCTATGCAAAGTTTCAACATTTAGAACATTTCGGTAATAGTATAACCGAACCGAAATATTTAAAATCTCGGACTTCCGACTGATCTCTGGGCGCAAAGTCCTTCCATCATTAAAAATTAATTAATTTAACCTTCAAAATCAAAACAAGATATAAAATAAAATCAAAACCTAGTGAGAAACTTCACTCTAAATAATTGATTGAAACATAGTTTTCTTTTTAATTTTAAGGGTTTATTTATACCAAATATTTCGTGTTTGTTTCAAACACATCTTCAGTGGTTTTTTTAAATTTGTTTGTAAAATATGTACACCAAACTATATTGTTTGGTTATGTCAATTTTGTAACTGACCTAATTAATAGAATAATACTAATACAGATATAATATCAATAAAATATCACAAATTACTGTTGAGATTCTCATTATACAAATTGAATAGGATGTGTATTTAAAAGAATCGTTCTGAATTGTACATTTTCCATTTGCTCATCACCTGTTTGATGTGCTACAACTCCTTCAACGTGTATGCCATCACCTTCTGTTTCCTATTGATCATCAGCATTTAGATGATGGTATGGTATTGTTTTCTCTCATTAATAACATATGATCATCAATGTAGCTTTGAGCTCCATCTACATAACTGATTTAACTTCTAAACAAGTCAAATTATGTTTGTGCTATACAAAACACTTACCAATTAATTTGTCAATTGCTCTAATGAAATATAATATAATGGAGAACAATTTATTACTGATTTTTTTAAATAGAATTGACTTAACCAACTAAATATGTACTTTATGTAAATGTCATGTTACAAATGTAGTGCGGCTACATTTGTGCATTATAAACGTAGTGATCATAAATCATGAGTTTTCAAGATGCCCTAAAAAAAAGAATTAAATAATTTTACTTCATTATTAAGAAATTTAAAAAAAGTATTGGTTACGTATATTCTTAAGAAAAATAAAGTAATGTACTAATCCATTGGCAACTTGTTTTTTCAATTGCCGAAAAAATTCACAAGGGACAAAATTTTCGGCTTAGTAGGCACATATGCAGGGTTCCGATGATTAAAATCATTGATTTTAATCGTGATTTAAATCAATTGATTTTTTTAAAAAAATCAGTGATTTTAATCGTGATTTAAATCAATTGATTTTTTTTTAAAAATCAGTGATTTAAATCAATTTTTAAAATTTGTTTTTTTTTTTTTTGGTTTTAATAAATTTTTATAAGCCGCGCTATTTTAATTATTTTACTACATTAGCGTGTTTTGGTTTTCAAAAAATACGGGAGAGAAGGGAATAAAAATTGAGATGCA
>JAABKK020030856.1:0-15620 GCA_011634745.2 Catotricha subobsoleta
TTTTTTTTTGTATTGTAATAAAAATACCAGAGCAGACCGACATCGGGATCGATCGAACGATGAATGCATTAAATTGTATACTTGCTATGCATGCTTAATATTTTTTTTTTGTCCAGCACAATATTCATTGTATGGAAGTTAAATAAATTATGTTAAAGAACATTGTACTATATCTGCACGAATACAATACATATATTACATATATATACAACGAACAAATTATACATATATGTAAAGTAGAGCTACTATACAATCTCTAATATAAATATTTATATCGAATCATATTATGTATATATAATAAGAAGCTTTTCTTTCTCTCTCGCTTTGCTTCTTGTGCATATATATTAATATTATTATTATTTTTTTTTTTTTAATATAAAGCAGTCGAAAAAAAAAATATTATTTTTCACAGCGGTTAATATCATATAATAATAAATTCCAATTTGTTGTGGCTCACATACCTACCCTTTTTTTTTTCATATTACTTTACTTATGGGGGTTGTATGCATTAACTTTAAATTATTTCCTACTCATCTTAAATAGAATCTATGACTATTATACTATATAAATGAGCAAATGTGTGTAGAGGTGCGGTACCAGAAAGGGGTGGGAGGGTAAAAATTTTGTTTATGTACCTTCATAATAAATATAATATTTATATATTTATATATATATAAGCAAATATTGCGCAGGAAAATGCTAATTAAAGTTATAATTTTTGTTGGATTTAAAAGGAGGGAATAAAATGTAAAATTTACGAAGGTGCCTTATTTTATAGATGCGTTTCTTTTTTCTGTTTTTTTTTTTTTTCGTTGTATTCTTATATCTATATTTATTTATATTTTTTTTTTGATTAGAACTAAATGGCAGGGAGTGTCTCAGCTTTTATTTTATTTATGCGATCTTAATGTGTCTGCAGCAGTTGTTTCTTAGTAAATAGGTATTATGTATATTGTATTGGATGGTTTTAGATCCAATTTAAATATTATAATTTGATTTTGATTAGATTTTGATCCTTTATGTTAATTCAACAGAATTTCTGTTCGCCGAATAAAAAGCAACTGATTTAATTTTTAATCGAGTTAATATTATTGGAATTATGGTATGGGTTGGTATTGCAATTAATTTTAAAATAATTTTTTTTTTGTATCTGATCAAATTTGATGTTGATTCATTTTTTCTATTAATGAATGAAATTATACATACATATATTTTTAGTATCCCATTATTTTTCAACAATTTTAATCAACGTCCTTTTTAAATATCAAATTACCTTTAATAATAATAGCGGAGACGTGCATCCACTATATAACTCGATACTCGAATGAATTGAATAATATAACAATATAATATAATATAGTTGAATTGCAAACAATTTTGTATGTCATCGCTTTTATTATCTAACCGAAATAAAATGCCAACAAAAAAAAAAAAAAACCAAAATAAAAATGAAGAAGAGCAATAGAGGCCGTTTTAACTTCTATTAATAATACTAATAATACATTATGATAGTGAAAGGTTGAATGTTGACAATACCAATAAAAATATTAATAAAATATTGAATAATATATAATAACACTTCGTAAAATTGATTAAGTTTATATTTTTTTTTATAGACAAACGTTCATTCAACAAAGTACAGAATATTGAATATATAAGAGAAGAATACATATTATTATTAAACATGGCATGGCATGGCAACGTCTTATATCCATTTACTTTACGTGATATTGTTTAAGAAAATCATTGAAAGTCTACGTGTTTAATCAATTTTCTAACAAAACCGAATGGTGTTATGGGTTCCAGGCATATACGATACACACATACACATTCTTGTTAAATCTATTACTTATATATTGAAGGCGCATGCAATGCATTTATTAAGAATATGTAATTTCTGTTTGACTATTTTTTTTCTATTTTCTATAAGAATTTTGAAATTAATAGAATTTTTTTTTTTTATTTGTTTTTATAATTCTTAATCATATCAACTTTTAATTATATGCATTTCAAAAAAAAAAAAACTTAAAATTCAAAATTAATTAACAATCATGCGAAACAGTTCGCTCATCAGAATTGAAAGAATTCAAAGGCAATATATTACTGATTTAAATGGCTTACTTTACTTACCTTCTTTTTTATGAAATTGAACACTACTTTAAAATGTGATGAAAAAAAAAAAAAAATTATGATTTTAATCAATAATTTATAGTATTTTTATTCTATAAGCTTTTAGGGAATATTCATTTTAAATAAGAAAAAAAAAAAAAAAAACTATACAAGCAAATGTCTAGACATTAATAAAACATGTTTTCATACAATTGAGAATATTAAATTAGGTGCATGAACTTTAATTTATTAATATCAATTTAAATCATTATGTTGCTCTGATAAAAATAAATTTGAATGTATGAGATTGAGAATATATGAGAATGGTCAGTAAATGTTTATTCGTCTATGGTAGGTATATTATGGTTGGTGATGCCGCCGAACACAAATTATTCGAATGAATGTCAAGGCATATATGTCGGGCACAGAGCTAAAGGTGACCAACTGTTTTTTTCTGCTATGCGATTTTGACTCTTATGTACATAACGCATAAAGATCAAAATCGCATGGCAAAAAAAAACAGTTAGTCACCTTTGGCTCTGAGCCATTCATATAATTCATACAATATGAAAACTGGAGCTTTAAGTCTAAAACTAGCTGAATTATAAAACATTGAAAAGATTCACATTGAAATGCATTATCGTAAGCATTTATTTGAAAGTCGTTGTTTTTTTTTTTTAATTTTTTATACAATGTTAAGTTTTGAAACTGGTTTGTTTGCATATTTCTAGTTTTTATGCAGCTCATAAAATATTACAGAGAAAATTAAATATTTTCATGACAACCTGCCTGCATATTGTACAGTATGCGTGTCATATTATGAATGCGTGTAATATTCAGAAAATATAAATATGTATTGTAAAGACATAAATAAAAAATCATATCAGAAAATGTGTCGTATTTTGTAGATAGCTGTATAGCAATCATATGCACCTTGCCCCTAAATATTTAGTAAAACATTTGCTTGTAGTATTATTTCGTTTATTTTTTGTTGTTGTTATACCTAATTCCATGAATTTCTATCCCAACATTCAACACACAGGAACCAAATTTATTCACATCCTCCAATTTTCATTTTGCATTCTGGATTCTTTCCCCATTTTACCATAAATTTCACCTTCCTCTACACCTCTCTATTGCATATTTTATTTTTGGTTATATAAACATTCATATAGAAAACATTGGATAGGTAGATATTATATTCAGTTGAGACTCATTCCATAGAAAGAAGAATTACATACTTGATAAGCAAAAAAAAAAAAAAGAAAAGAGGGTAAGAAAGAAATACAGGCAGTGCAATGGAGTGGAATGTTTTATATAAATTGTATGGAGTTATAGACATGTCTAAAAAGAAAAAAAAATATATATATAGAAGAAAATATGGGAAGAAATAATAATGTTCTTAAATTCGATAGCAATGGATGAGTACTTGATAATATTCGTATAAATTGTAAAGTATTTCTTTTCTCTGTTTTTGACATTATGATTGTCTGGTCTGGTTTTTGGGGTTCAATTTTTTTTTTGTTTTTTTTTTTTTTATTATATGATATTCGATTAGATATTATCATAGGTGAACAATTGAACACTCAATGTATATGGAAATCGAATTTTCATTTGAATAGTGTTCTTTTGTTGTTTTACAACAATAAATAAAGTAAAGCTTCTAATGTTATATTGGATAATTTATGTAACTAACTGATACCGTATTCTTAAATTATAATATTAATTTTCATAAATTATCTACAAAATCATCGAGTTAGTTTCATTTCTAATTAAAGTCTAATTAAATGAATTTAATGTCATACTTCATATTCGAGTCGAGTCGAGTCGTAGTCAATTAATTTGCATTTGAAATAATCAGACAGATTTTTTATTATAATTACATTTTGCTGCAAACGAAATGGTTTGATATTTAATTGTGTTCATGTCGTATTTACTATATATGTTCAATGTTCATACATTATATTTATATGGTTCTATATCAATTTGATGTTATAATTCCAGTTTATCCTGCTATATTTTTAGAATTGTAGAGGTTAAAAACCACCCTTTCCTTTGTATATATATATATTCAGTATGTATACCCGTCTGTGTGTAATGTATAAATACAATATATACCTACATAAATAAATGTAATGTGGTATGAGATGCGAATAACGTTAGCCAGCCATGAAATTGCGAAGGGTAGTATATATATATATAGTTACACATCGGTATTATATCTCTGGATGTACTCAGATTTCTACCTATAGTTCTATACCATCATAAGCACTGGAAAAAAAAAAGAAGTTCATTCCCCGTGTGTTTCTGATTTTTTTTTTTCTCTTTTATATTATAATCGGGGGCATAAGCCAAAAGATATTCTCATTTCTGTGGAGACATGAAAGCGTACAACAACTAAAGATGGTGTGTAGGTATATCATTTTTTTTTTCTTCTTTTAAACGAATTCCGAGATATAGGAAATTATTAAAAATTCTCTATACCCATAAATAAATAAGTGACGCTAAATAACCTATATAGAATACATGACAGAGGTGGAAAGGTAATTCTTTTGAAGAAAATGTATTTCATTTTTGAAATATGTTGTATAAGCACAATCTGGAAAATTACTTTTTCTCTTTTTTTCTGTAAAAACTTTTCTTTCGGTGTTTTTTTTTTTTATTTTATTTTTATTATTGAGCTTAGAAATAGAGGTAACCATCACCCTTATACCACCTCTTATCCACCTCTCAACCTTATTGTGTATATAGAAATTTAGTAAAATAAATGAGAAAGTGGCTATACCGTATTATAATTAATTTATATTGCAAGAATTTATTTATAGGCGCGCAAACAAGAATTACAATATAAATGAAATGTGCCCTTTTTACAAAATATTCCAACAAAAAGCACGTGAAAAATCTAATTAAACAAACATTTAAAATGAATTTTAGAATGTTGTTTTCATACTTATGACAATGCTATACACATTTATGGAATACATTGTAGAATATTTATCATCCCCATTCGTATCCCGCCATCACATCACATTACATTTATATAGCAAACTAATTTAAAGCGGGGAGACAAACTCAAATTTTCGGTATTTATAATATATTTAAGATAATAGGTTCATTCCACAGAAACATAATGAGTTTAGAACAACATTTTTGGCTCAACTTTATGGTTATATGTTTTTTTGTTGTATATAAAAGTTGTATACTTAGTTTAACTTAGATGACTGTGTGTTGTGTAATGGTGCTCTTTCTTATATGCATACGACGCGATACAAGGATGAAATGCTTAACAGAAGAAAAAAAAAATGTAATGCGTCATTTAAAATTAATTTTATTAGGTGGGAAGTAAAGGTGAACATCATTAATATAATACAGCAAACAAGAAAATACATGAGCGTCGTAGAAAGGTTTTTTTTTTTTTTGTATTTATTCATTTAGATTCATTTTTATTGATTAATTTATGTAAATTTTATTGTCATGGAAACATTCAGTGTATACTTTTCAATTTAAATTATGCTGACAGCTCTTAATGCTTTCTATACTATCGATTTCTGTATGTATGTGTATAAAGACGATTGAAGATATGCCCTATTCTCTTTATAAAAATAAAGATTCTTCATGTGTATCACGTGTTCAAGACATTTTTTTCCCAACTTCATTGATTTTCCTTATTCAACAGTTTTTTTTTTCTTTTCTTTTGTTTTGTATAAGTTCAAAAAACTATAATGGGACCGCCAAACGCATATAGAAGGTATAAGCTCTAATTTATATCTATTGATGATAAACTGACGCCATAATGAATAATAAAATCAATAATTCTATCAACACAACATATGTAAACAGCGTGTAAAATTGTAACAAAACATAATTTATTAACAACCCTTAAAAATGAAAACAAAGTTTAAAGAATACGGATATTTAAAAACAAATCATTTTGTGGCTGTTAAAAACACATCACCTAAATCGGTTTTTATATATTATGTAAAATGCCTGCAATGAATTGTGCAGAAATATAATATCTAATCTATGTTCGAGTAGTAATTTTTGGGTATGGCAAGTTTTTCTAACTTGTATTTTTACAAATAATTTATTTAGGGTTCAAAATGTTTAATATTATAAGTTATAGAGTAGCCTACCTCTATTCTATATATTATGTTATGTATATAAATTATATATATCTATAGATATAAATAAACTAGCTATAGATAGATAGATAATCATTATACCTACGTGAGATACATAATATATAAGTAATAATTTTAATATACTGCATGTATTTATATTTGTTACGCTGCTATTATATAACAATATATAACCCAACCATATCCATCTTCAGTTTCAAGTATTAAATATATATACATATTTCAATAGTTATAGAGTTTTTTTTCTGTGATGTTGGTATATGTTGCGCGCCTTCGATATACGCGCTATTTCGTATATAGCAGCAGAGAGGTAAATTTCTATATATTATTATATTACACATAGGTATATATATATAAGTAATATGAAAGCGAAAAAAAGAAACAACTTTTATTTTCTAAAAAAAAAACAAAAAAAAAACACACACACACCGCTGGCATATTTATGGCTCGTAAACAAATCTTAAAAAAGTGTCTTGACATATACCATATTTTGCATTGTTTTTCTGTAAAACCATAAAATGTCATGTGCATTGATTTATCGAGTTTTTGATAAAAAATAAAAAAAAAAAATGAAGAATTGTAATAATAGCAGAATAGAATTAGGAATGGAATATACGGCATAGGTGTAATCGCATAAACAAATGCAATTGCTTGGTATGATTCCGAAGAAAAAGAGTTTTCTGCATAATATTTGTTGGTACGTGTATACTTTTTATACGCAGAAAATTTATGATATTCACGGTCACTTGATGGTTCTTAGGATCATATTTCTAACGATAAAACTTTTGCACTCAACGAGTCATAGCTTATAGGTTAGAGTTTAATGTATATAGAAACGTTCCTACTATCCGTTTTCTAGAAGACTAAATATATATGTTTATCTCTTCAGAAATGTGTATGAAATCTTTTACGAAGTTTTTTGATAGCGGAAATTTCTAATAAGACTGAGAATTTAAGAAAAATTGTTTTTCAATGTTAACGAAGTGATGATGTGTAGCAAAACATAATTTATGTGAAATATGTATTACTTATATTTGAGATTTAATTTCGAGAATTGTGTGTATAAGTAGTTATATGCATTAATATCTCTTTTACCAGTAGAAGTCTATAACGCACAAATCCATTAACAAGAAAATTTATGTAATTATTTGCATCATGTTGATTGATATTTATGTAGGGAAAATTCTTTACCTTGTAATTAGTGGTCTTGAACTCTGAAATTTTATTATCGTTGCTTTTGATTTACGTTTCGAGTTATATATGCATACTAAATCATAACTCCAATACGTGTCAGTTAGTTACACCTTGGATATATACAAGAGACATTATTATTAATTTACTTAGTTTTAATTATATTTAATTAGTGCTATACGATAAAATACTTATATTAATTTATTCTTAAAGTGGATTAAAAGCTAATTAAAATCACCACTATTTGTCTAGCTATCTATCTACGTTTTCGGTAGCAATTGAAGAAAATGTCAAAATTTAATTTTTTTCTCACATGCGAGTTCAAATTTATATATGTATTTCTTTCTTATTTATCTGTTTTTATCTAAATTCAATCGACTATAATAATTTTAATGAAATTTGTCAATTTAACCAATGTAATATTTCTATACTAAAAAATTGGCGCTTATCATCTAAACTACTACTTGATAAAATGCACTAAAAATGAAAAGAAAATATAAACAAATACACCTTTAACACCGATATAATATGCAATAATTTTTTTTATGCCTTTATAAAAATCTTTTAAAGTGCCCGCTATTTAAACTATTTAGAGCCGAATAAAATGAGCCGCCGATATTTCTATAATAAAATATCAATTGCACTCGTATCTCCCATATTCACTACACCATATAAATACTATACATTCAACATATACTAAAGCAGTTTTATCAGAGCAGGATAGCGTTAAAACACATAAAAACATGGCCGAACCAAAAATGTATCAGATAAAATTGGGCGGTTACGCCGGTATTCATTTCTCTTTTACTCATTTTACGTTATATTATAGTGCCACGATATTTTTTTGAAAACATGAAACAAGCCATCATATATTTTGTTTGATACTTCACCATTCCCATATACTTACTTACATTCTGTTTTATTTTCTATATAGTGGATGCATAGAGAGTTGTTGCACTATTTTTACCACACAATATAACAGTGTCGATTGAAAAGGGAAATGAAAAATCCTAACAACCGAAAACCAAAAAAATTCTAATGGGAAATAATAAAAGAAGAAAAAAAATGTTTGCATTGAAATTTCGTTTGATTGCATTTAAATTTTGAATGATGCAGTTATTTAGATTACCTATGGGATTTTTGTATTTTATTTTTATATTGTGTGCGGTCGGGGTATGTGATAGATTCTTTTTATTGCGAAAATTGCCAAATTCGGCAAAAAAAAAACATTTGTACTCTGGAGTGTACATTCACCGATTTTATCTAATTTGCTGATGGATAGAAATAGATGAACTATAGACGATGAACAGAAAATACTTACTATTTTGCTTAAAATTATTACAATAACTTTGGGTCTGCTTATATGATATACAAACAAGTTATATAAAATATGTATTACACTTAAAAGCTATATTATAATATAGAAGCTTCTAAAATTGCGGCACAGAAAGAATATAATCTAAGAAGGGAAATTCATTATATGTGAAAAACTATATTTTAAAATGTATTATTGTATAGGTAAGGTATTTAAGGTATGTTTTAAGGCACGTATAATAATGATACCATTAATTCTGCAGGTTAAATTAAGTCACAATTTAAGAAATTCCAAACTCTGATGCTGGCATATTTTTATATTATGGGGCGTTTTCAAATTATGTCACATTAAAAATCGACTTTTTTTTCATCCCTCTCCTTCCATTTGTGACGAGCTGTCACGTTTTGCCAAAAAGTTAGGGAAATAGGAATATTAATAGTGCACTTCTTGATAAAAGCATGAAATCTTGTTTCCCTAAAAATTGAAAAATTCTGAATCCAATTCGCTGGACAGGCCGGAAAATGTTGTTCGCTTCGCCCCCTAATTGATTTTTGGTGAGGGGGGTGAAAGGGGGAATTTTTTTCGGCCTGTTAAGCGAATTGGATTCAGAATTTTTCAATTTAGCGGGAAACAAATTTTCATGCTTCTATGTAAAAGTCCAATTATATATATCCCTAACTAAAACTCCCTGTGTGTGACATCACGAAAAAATAATAAAAAAAATAAAAAAAAATAAATATAAATTGTTTTCTATCTTTAAATATTGTAATTTATATTATAAATCATAATAGGTACATTAGGGCAACCAGAAAAAAAAAATATTTTCATTTTCAAAAAAAGACCCCCCACATAATATTTAATACCCAAAAAAATAAAATTGGCCAAATTTGAGCTCAGTTGATGTGGAAATGCCCATGTTCAAAATCGGAACGTAGTTGAAGATAGCCCATTTTGACAGGGTGATGCATTATATAGAGTTGTTAAGTTGGCCCGACATCTAGCGGTCATTCTTATGTATTTGTACCTCTGAGATTAGAAAAACTAAAAAAAATACACTAGAAGTGTGATTACTTTTTAACACGTAGATGGCGTCGTATGAAAAAATATCTAATCAGAGGTCATTTAACAACTCTAGAGTTGTTTAGTTACCTCTGAGATTTTAAAATATTTACCAAAAATAGCATTTTGAAACGTAGATGTCGCTGCAACAATATATATTTAATTTGTTCTCACCATTTTCACCAACAAAAATATGTGACATTGACACGAAATGTTTAGTATTTATGGTGGAAACAGATTATTTTTCAAATTCGCCATCTATATGTAATGTATGTATTACATTTTGGTGAGAGATTTTTAATCTCAGAGAATAACTTAGCGTATATGACCGCTAGGTGTCAGCCTAACTAAACAACTCTATATAGTAAGGTCTTATCAAAGTTATTAAATGAATATGTTTTTAATTGAAATAGTTAAAATGAATGGTATGCTTAATATCTAGCAAAAAAATTAGTGTAAAAAATGCATTTTTTTGTGGGTATTAAGTATTATGTGAGGGGCCTTTTTTTGAAAATGAAAACATTTTTTTTTTCTGGTCGCCCTAAGGTACATACAAAATATGAATGTAATTTTCTTATATTTAAACAATTTTTTTTTGTATATGTAACGATTTACGGACTACCCTCAATTCTAAAGAGCATGACATAATTTGTAAACGGCCCCTAATTAAAAATAAAATTTATTAAAACAGTGAAATATGTTAATTTCAAATGCACATATAATTGATAAGCACAATATAAATTTGTTGCTCATTTCATTCATATATTCCCTTTTGGTTTTTCCCTTCTTACTGTGATTGTTCTATGGTTATATATTAGTGTACATCAAAAATGACCCTTCATATTTTAATAATAATAATTTTAATAATTAATAATAATAATAACATTAGTTTTGATTCCAAAATCGCCGTAATATTACCGCAATTTTTTGGTAGTAATATTACCGTAATAACACGATAAATTGACTACCAAATACCAAAATTAGTATGAATATTACCAAAATATAACCAATATTAGTAGCAATACTAATAGTAATTTAATTATCAGTAATATATTTACTAAAATTAGTAATAATTTAGTAATATTCTCACTAATATTGAAAATAGGCCCTTTCGTTAACTGGATATTAGGCCTAACCGAAAGCACAATTTTAATGCGCAATTCGCAATTTTCGTGCAATTTTAGAATGCGTTCACATGTACGGTGTCCGAAATGCGCAATTGTTAATGTTTAATTGCCAATAGATCATGTATTTTAGTTTCAGTATTGACCACTCATGTCGTTAGTGTGTATTGGCAAAATCGTTGAAAATCAATGAAGCAGAAAGAGAAAAGTAATGTTATTTTGCCAGTCTTCATTACAGCCTCTAGCGTATGATGTACGACAACATTCAGTCAAAACATGATCTATAGACCGATTACTACACGTTAGTTCTCTGTTGAGCAATTTATGGAATGTCATATATTTTTGGAGGCGCTGCATGTTTTGTTTTCCAAAAAACAGGTGTGGCGCCACCCCAAATTATATGCAAAAAACACCTCAAATACAAACTAGATGCTGTCAAGTAATCGTTCTATTTTTTACTGAGTTTTAATACAAATAATTTACCGACCTTTACTAATATGCAGTAAACGAAAGCGCTTATTCTATATACAAATAAAATAAACTGTTATTTTCGATCCACCCTATTATACAATATATACTAAATATCCACTTAAAATTTTGAATTTCACTTTAAATTTCAGCATGAATTTATGATGCATAATTTCAAGACTTTTAACATTTAATTTAGGCGATTTATTAAAATATAATTTGCTGGAGCAGAAGAACAATTTCATGTTTCGCAGAGTTTTAATATAATATAAAATACAAATGCAAAATATATGTATACGCATATTATTTATATGTATATTACATCAAATCAACTGTATAATATATACATATATAAAAAAGTTTTGCATTGCCCTTTTTTATGGATTTTTAATAGGCAGAATATTGGATCGCGTGTTTAAGAGCATCTATAAATATTATAATTTATATTTTAACTTGCTTTCGTGAATATATAATAATACTGTTATTATGTGCGTTTTGCGTACATAAAAGTAATAATTTTCCAAGTAGCTATAACGATGAAATTTTAAATTTACGCCAAATAAAATAAAAATAAAAGTCTTTTAGACTATTAATAAATTTGATTTCGATAAGATATAGCAAAATGTCAGGATAATGTTTAATCTGCGGCATCAAAAAATGTAAAACATTTAAACTGTCGTCTCAGGCACAGGATAAAGAATCTAAATTAGAAATTCCAAATATAATGGTCGTTATCATTGAAATTGTACATAAAGAATTGTTATATGTGAAATTTTCTTGTTTCTTTTGAACATCTGATGACGACATATGGGCTCTACTCTCTACCACTATAAATAATTATCTAAGACAAAGATACACAAAATATAAGAGATATGTACTTACATAATTATGAATAAAGCGATTTTTCCTGCATAAATTAAAATTCAATAAAACAAATGAGAGTAACAAAATGCGAAATAACTCTATTCTCAAATATATAAGAAAAATCTATTCTTTAAGTAAGCTAAGTTTAACATCATAAATACATACAATCAAAACAAAAAAAAAATTACAGAGCAATTCCATACTTCTGCAATTTTATTATGTTACTGAAAGATATTTTATTATCAGCCACAGCGTTATAACAACATTTTCGATTTTCATATAGTTAAGTACTTAGAATAGACGACATTCTGCAGTAAAGTTAACAGTTAGCACCCATCAAACAAATTTGATATAATAAAACATCGACATCCCGCATGAAATGTTCTAAATGACCTTGTGAACATGTATAATATTGTAAGTATATATTTTATATATAGAATTATTTACCGCACTAAAAACCAACTCAGACTAAAACTATTTCATATATTATAAAATATAGAAATATACATAATATAAATCGTATATGCAGCAAAGTACCTAAACAAAATAGAATAGAATAGACTACATCATTATATATATATATATAAAAAAAAGAAGAAAAAAAATATGTATATATCTCTACACCTAATAATAATAATAATAATAATAATATACACTGTAAGATATGTAACAATGCAAACCCACTGTCACCATCATATATGTATATTGTACGAGTATAATATTATATATATGTATATATGTCGGGTGTTGTAGGTGTAGAATTCGGCATAGGTATAGGAATATACGCTAGGCAGACACCCCGTCGATACATAATATTGTATGATGGCGTAAGCCCCTAATTTCAAAGAAAAGTGTTTTGTATGAAAATAAGGGTTGAAATAACTCATTTAGACTTGTCGCTACTGCCCTAACGATTTATAAGAAAAAGCCTAAAAGACATTTAGATATATAATAATAAAGCCTGTAGCGGTTGTTTCATATATTCATTTTCATCTATATATATTGCCTGTACCGTTTTGTAGGCGAATGTTCGTTTTATATATTCACGCGATAGGTATTTTGTTCAGCATAATACTTTATATAGTTAAATGGATATACTTATATGTATCATATTTATACAATATTTTACAAGCCTATATAAGACCAAAATAGACTATTAATAGATTAGCATATGATTTGTTTTGATATATATCAAGATATGTAGACATCATGCTAAGTATGTATATATTTATAGCTTTTATGTATCGATTTTTATCCAAAAAATTAACAAGGAGCTAATGCAATACCTTTTTCTATAGAAATACCGCCGTGTATTAAAATCTAGTGATACGAAAAATAAAATTTATGTAATTAATTCAAGATGTCTGGTGAATAAAATATTTCATGCAAATTTTTGTTGCTGACTTGAAAAAAAAAATATAATGTATAGATAAAATATATATTTGAAGTGTATTGTAGATTTTGTAGTGCTTAGAGTACGGTAACTATATATATTCTTATCAAAATAATATCATTCAAAATATAAACTATATATGCTATAGACCCATTCGCCCATTACTCAAATATGTTTTTAAACGTAACATTAATAAAATGTTTTCATAGCACGCGACCGTACATCCATTTTTATATTTTTATGATCCAATAAAAGCCTATAAAAAGAAAATAAAAACTACGTTTATGCGTTTTTGTACGAGTAAATGTATATAATATTATGTAGATACCATTCACTGGTTCTCCTATTATTATATATAGAACTAATAGATGGTTATGGATGGGTATAAAGTAATATTTATTATGCGTGAGACCTTTATGAAAGTATAAGCTCTCAAATTTTTTATTTTTGCTATTGCAGCATAAAACATAAAAGTTACACATTAACTAATAACTACTTATAGTTATTTCGAAATGATAAAAAAAATGAACAATACTAATCTTTATTTTCTAATTACTTAATAAAATCATTTCCTTTTTTTATTTAATTTTTATTATTTTTTAGTACCTACATTTATTGAATTCCCAAATCATAAATAGATTTAATACCTTCTCTTCTGTTCATTTTTAAACACTTGAATTGATTTATTTTCTTTTTACAGCAGATAAGCTTTTTTCTTTATGCAAACACTTTTCAGTTAGTTGGTAAATGTCTGCGATACGATAATTCAGTGAGTTGTAATGCAGTTTACCGTGTTAACGATCCATAAAAATATTTTTTATTTTTTTTTATTGCCACCTGTTGAAGAGTAGTGTAATATGTGTAAAGGGAATTTCTTTTATAGTCAATATGGTTTGGTTGGAATAAGAAAGAAAATTGTTTTTTAAAACCATTTTTAAGTAATTGTACGATGTTGTTTGTTGTATAATCAATGACAAAGTAATATATATTTTGGAGATAGTTTTTTTCTTCCTAATGTTTAAGTTTATTGCCCGGTTCTATTTTAAAGAATTATAGGTATTGTATTTAACGTATAAAGCACAATGAACCAGATTAAAAAAATAAATGAAATCCAGGTTAATTTATTTATTTATGGTCAGATGTCTCTGCATGATCGCCTTTTTTATATTATAATAACGCAAATGTAAATTCTATAAACTATCAGTAGTGTTGCGGTGCATATAACGATAAAAGAAATCTCCATAATATAAGATAAAGTTAAAATGAGTCAAATATTATCTAGATAACAATCTGGTATTAAGATTACCTGAAAATTAACTTTTATTCTGCTCATATATTCGCCATATACCTACATGAATATTCATCTATCGTATGTAATCTATCTAATAAAAATCTATACAACAAAAGTTTCTGCTGTTTTGCCGCTGTCTTGAATCATATTTAAATATATACTGCAGCCAGTGAGAAATATTATGAGACTGAATAAACTTTTCACACTTTAAGTTTTTGTATGTTTTATTTCACTCGGACTCATACATTTCAGTCTCATAATATTTCTCACTGGTTGTAGTCAGTCCCATGGTCAAGTCACTTGGTCAAATGAAAATTCACTTATGAGCAAAGAGATTGAATACTATAGAAAGGCAATTCAGAGAGAAAGATGTGTAAAAGCAATTGACAGATCGAATATCAGACACTGTTCCACAATGAGTTTTTAGAGTGCGTTTTTTTAATAATTTGCCGTTTTTAGGGCATGTTTGGCTTGACCACAACAAGACAGTATACGCCATCTACTTTTTAAGTATAAAAATAACGGCTGAACCGAAAGCTAATCTTTTATTTTTGGTAACGCTCCCATTCAAAAGTGCAAAAGCAGGGAATAGACCTGTTTGAGCTGTCAAAATTTTCTTCGTTAAGGCAATTTTTTGTTTCGTTTAATCTCACTAGTGGACAAACAA